>JAODUK010037314.1:950-45793 GCA_027564635.1 Typhlichthys eigenmanni | reverse complement strand
TTCATTGTTGTCACATGAAAAGATATGCTCACATATTTGCAAATATGTGAGGGGTGTACACACTTTTGTGAGATACTATATATATATAAAAAAGGACACACGTACACTTTCTGCTACTGACCTTTATCTATATACTACCTTCTCTCCAATTCCCTGGTCTTTCCTGTGTGTCTTGGAGCCATTCCTGCCGCAACTTTTGCAGCGCCTCTGGTCACCCCGGTGACGAGAAGTGTAGTCATGACTCATGGCATGGTGAGGGAGATTGTAGCGTAGCAGAAACGCTAGCTGGCTAAAAGGGAAGCACTACACTATCTAAGCTGTGCTTTATGGACTAGGCCGGGGAATCTTAAGGCACGACAAGGCTCACTGATAAATGATCGGAGGGATCTAAAGCTCCCCTAGAGGCGAATCGGTTAAATTGAATTGTTATCAAGAGGAGGCAGCCTCAGGCAGGACAGTGTCGGCGGGCCTGTGCGACAGCGAGTCCTTCTCGAGCGGGCGGGTGTGCGTGCGTTTACGGGGGCGCAGGTCTCACCGTGCCTCTTCCAGCGGTGGCCCCTGATGGACATGGACGTGACGGCGTTGCGGGAGATCCTGGAGGATGTGGGCGTGATCTCCACCTGGATGCTGCGAGCCCCCTCTTTGCGGTTGCTTTTCAACGCCACGCCCTGCAGCGAGGACTTGATGGCATTACCCACCTGGGCATGGGAAGGGGGAGGGGGGGTGGCCACTGTTAGCGGTTGTTGCCGATGTGCGGGGAGTAATGCAAGACACGGTGGGGCAAGATGGTCTAGTGGTCTGGTAATTGCACTCACTTTGTTCCGAAAAAAGTGTATCTGCTGAGAATCAAGCGCTCGGGAATCCAGTAATGTTTCTCAAAGGACTTCATTAAAATGAAATCTAAACACTGTGTCTCTGATGTCCAATCATAAGATGTACAGTAACGCCTTCACTGACCGTTGGTTATACAACCATTATTGCATCAGTTAGTTAGCCAAATTGCTCTGTCAACTGTGTTGCCCTCGTGGGCTCACTTAACTACTAATAATGTAACCATAGTAACAGCAAAAGAGAGTGTTTCTTAAAAGGAGAGTAACCCCCAAAAAAGGGGTTGGCATTATGCCTACACAAACTTAATGAAGAATAAATGATTTGAGGCTACACTCTTTACATCCTCATGGTGGATTTAACCAGCCTGAGGCAGGACGAGGCGCAGTAGCAGCATCATAATCTCTGGCTACAATGCCTTGTGTTGCTTTGCTGCTACGCTGGTTATACGTCTCACGAGGAGAATGCTACAGAACAGATGCTTAGCTAGCAGCTACCGCTACCTGCAATATTCTGCTCTACACAAGTAAACCTGTGCCTGGACTAGGGCTGCACGATTCTGGATAAAATGGGAATCATTAGTTTTTCTTGCTTAGAATTGAGATCACGATTCTTTCCCCCTTTCAGTATGTTTATTACACAAATGCACATGTATGTGAAACAGGAGAAGGTATCAAAAACATGACGGCCCATCAACTTTGGACAACAGAAAGGGAACTCTCCCGTTTCTAACTTATGTGCATCAGTTTCATGAGCCTGACACTAAACAGAAAAACCCTCTTATCTTAGAGCTAGTTGGGCTTAGTAGAGCCAGAGCTAGCTTGACGCCTCCCTCGTTTTAATCCAGAAATAACGTACCCGGAGTAAATAGTAGGCTACGGTTCGATTCAATGAGGAGTTAAGATAGGCTGAAATCATTGCAACATCAAAGAGAAGCGCAATGGAAATTTCCGTGCCTTTTTATATTCGGCTGAATCGTCTCTCATTTCGAGGCGGGATTGAAAAGGCACACAAACAGCTGATCTGTACCTTAAAAGAAAATGGAACCCAACTGATCAAAAAGACGGTATAGACCTACTTCCTGTATAATTCCCTACCTTGCAATAGCGGCTTAATAAAATATGAATTGTGTTAAAAGGTGCATTACTTTTACAGCCATACAACTCCTCTTTCACTCTGCTGGGGACTCGCTCATGCTCGCTGCCTGGGTGTATATTTAACTTCTTGCTGCTCTGCGTCACGTGGAGTTACGCCATCAATTGTTGAGGGAGAAAGTAGGAGCGCAAGTTTGACGCAGCTGATGTCCCCAATGAAAATACGACACAATCATTCTCATGTAGAAATGAGATCGCAATCGCATATAGGTATGAATTGAGATCACGATTTTATTTCGATTAATCGGGCAGCCCTAGCCTGGACAGAAAGATCGGAACACATTCAGATCATTCAGACACTTGCCCACAGACCAAAGGGCATTCCTGCAATTAGCATTTAAAAAAAAAAGTGTCAGTGTTTAAAGACCCAACAAATATTGATAGCAAAACAAAAGACAAGTAGTGGCTATGCACACCTTGACTGGTGCTGTAATACAGCGATATTACAGTCAATCTGCTGATCTCTGGACCTCAAGGATTACATGTGAACATAAAAGAACGGGAAGCTTGTGGGATTACGCTGTGGCTGCAGAGTTTGACACGCACGCTGTACTGTGCTCGACGTGCTCGTCAGCATATTGCAAATACAGTAGGTAGATCCACCCTAGTGGTTTTCTGACAGAACCCAACCTAGCGTGTTTGTGCCGGTCTTCATTTCTCATATTTCAGCTGGGCTCAGGTTGCATTTGTTGTGTAAACGTTTTCATTAAATCACTTTTCTTTAACATGATAAACACAAGACACTCTCTTGCGTGTGTACTGCAGACTCAAAACCTTGTGCAAACAGGCGCATTGCTATAGATATGACGGGCCATGTTCAGGCTCACACTCAACACAAAAATAAATATTATAGCTAAGGTCAGGTCATCGGGACATAATGTTTTTTCAGTCAATTTAAAAGATATCAACAACACTAGCAGACAACACAGTCACAAGGCACATTTCTAAGTGCGTTATAATGTGTAATAATTGTAATTGTTATAATTTAACATGTATATATCATGGCACTCACCAAAAGGGCTTCAGGGAAGAGTTCTAGCTGGGCCCGGTATAAAACATCGTCCAGTGCTTTGGAACCAAGCTCCACCTCTCCGTTACACCTTAAGACGTGAACATAAATGAACACTTTAGGACACTCATTTACATAGTATACATAGTGAGCCAGTGGGCATAGACGTATGGGCTGATACAGGCCAAGAAAGCTACTACAGGTGTTTTAACCTGAAATGATCTAGGAGCGACTTTATCGGTTAGAAATTAACCACTGTAGGGTATGTGAATAGGATTGAATTGAATTGTATTTTATATAACAAAAAAGTGCATCACTTGTTTTTGTTATTTTTCATGAGTTGAAGTAAAAGATATAATCAGATCTTATTATATTTATTTGTTTCGCTCACATTTTGTCCACAGATTTGTCAAGAATCAGTTGAAATAATCTTCCACTTGACAGGTGTGGCATATCAAGATGCTGATTAATCAGCATGCTTATTGCACAGCTTTGGACTGGCTCAATAAATGAAAAACCGCACTTATTCTACACACCATCTTAGCATCGAGTTGATCAGGTTGCAGGCCGTGTCTCTGCTGGTCAAATGAAATGCCTGGCACCCGAAGCAAACATGTTTTTCCATCACTAAGCCATGAGAGATACAAATTTGCTGCTGAATTACAAGTCCATTGTGTAAACAAAATGAATGCACTCACAAGGCATAATGTATCCCCGTTATGAGCTGAACCAAGAACTCCGACGTCACGGTCAGCCTTGCGCTGGTGCCCTTGTAGCGCCGCAGCTGTTGCCGTGGGTAACCACATATACACACCCTGGAATATGCCCAATGGGGCCATCAAACACACAAGAGAGAAGAACCAATTAAAACATTCCAACGAGAAGCGACCGTGTAGTGACATCTCAGTAAAGGCATCTACAGCCCCGACATCCGAGCATCTTTTCAGTATTGTGTAGTGATTGTGTACGAGTGTGAAATAATAACTAGATCTGAAATAGAACAGCGGTCACCGCACAACAGACGTGATGTGCTAGCAAATCAGTTGAGAGAGAAGAGAGTGGATGGAGCTCTATAGGAGCAACGCAGGTGCTCGTCTGGTCACTTCACTCATTAGCTCTGACGCAGCAGTCGGCACTGGCATCACGCACGGCGTGCGTTGGTGTGTGCATTCAAGCTCGTCGCCGACTGGCTCTCTAGAAGTCTATAAGAGGATCAGATTGGTACGGAGAGCCCGTTGGCAAATGGACGCCCTCGCCCCTTACTGTATACTGCATGCGTGTACCTGCTATATTTGTGTGTGTGCGCTAGCGCGAGTGCGCCTGTTACCTGGAGCTTAGCTGGCATAATGACTGGAGGGAGGAAGGGCTCATGTAGCTGAGAGCAGCGTTGTAGCACAGTAGCAGGAAGGTCAGAACCTCAAACCTCAACACACACACACACACACACTAAATAAACAATTATACCCCAAAACATACAACAACAAACCATAACAACTAAAACAGGAAGATTAGAAAAACCTCCCTGTATACTAAACTGTAATGGAGTGGTCCAATCTCTACAATCTCTGCCTTATCCCAGACAATATTAAACAGGTTTATTGTTACCAGGAGTCTGGCTCGTGTAGTGTTTGATGGTCATTGACAAGCTTGTAATCCCATGTTGCTAACAGCCAATGGGGTGAATGCTCTCTGGCTGACACTTCCCCATCAGGTCTAAACACAATGCTAGCCGTGGCTAAGCAAATAGAAACTGCTGTGTTGCAGCCTGTGATTGTTGCCAAAATACTCACAAGAACAGGAAAGCCCCAGAGCAGCCAACAGCTCAGATGTGTGTGTCTTATGTGTGGCACTTCATTGTGGATAGATACTTGGCAGTGACAAAACGACAAATGAACATAAACAAACCTCCCAAGTCATTTAAGTTGAAGCATGACTCCTGTGTCAACACTTTAAAGGGTATAGTCAGCTTGTGTAAGCTAATTGTAAGCTAATGCAGTTTTGTCAAATATCTCCATACAGTATATAACCCTGCCTTTACTGCCTCATGACAAACGCGATGGGAGATACGATTACAGTCATCTAAAAGTCAGTCTGCTCAGAGTACGAATTATACATTGACGATCGAGGGGGTCGACTTTTTCTGCATACGTCCTTGGTGCCATAAAACGTGCGAAACCGTACATAAATAAATCTTTCTGTATTTATTTAATACTATATTTATACTGCTTAATTTTATAGCCTATTTCCTATTTGAGCAACAGTTTTGTCCATGAAATTGACCCAAATGTCCCAAATAAAGGCAGGTTGAGTGATTTAAGCAAATAAGGGATCACTGTCCTCCTGACCTCCTCCTGTCTGCTGACTGTCATTTTGTCCTCCCTCTGCTTCCTTCATACAGCACATATATGTGCTGTTACACAACCGTTTACATAGAGTATACTCTATGTAAAACTCACGGGCATCACCCGTTCCATCTTGTTCAGTATAAAGCCTGCATAACAACTACAGAAAATATCTAGTCCTAATTCTTAAAAATGGTCAATTTACTCTGCTAATCTCTGCTCTCCTCTTGCTCATGTTGACTGTGAACATTAGTTAGCTAGTGTTATGAAGGCATAGGTGTAGCACTGGGGCATGGGGCCATGTCCATAGACAATCCACTAGTACAAAGATGTGAAGGTCAGCTAGAAATGTACATGGTTTTCCCTCTCTCACATCAAAACATTAGCTAGAACCAATATCTTAATGTACAATAGCAACTAGTCAGTGCTGTTTGTTTGTTTAATAACTATGCATCACACCTGTTTTGAGCTGTAAAGGTCTCTCTCTGAAGGTGGGGCCCACTGTATACCACTCTGCTAAGCCCGTGATTGACTAGGGCCCCCTCCGTCAAGGCTATGGAGCCAATGGCTGAAGGCTACGGAGGGAAGACAAAGGCAGACACATTGAAAATAATGTGTAACTGTAAATGTGTGCAAGCTCAACAGAAATGTGTGTGCTAGTCCGTGTGCACACTCACCTCGTGATACACAGACGGTTTGGACAGGGAAGGGACCGTGAAGGATAGCACTTTACTCTGTCCATCTTTATCCACTATTTCCTGTGAGAAGCACAGAGAAAATATCTATAGACGTGGACTGACGTGAAAGTGCTGTTCTAGCGGGTGACTTATTTTTGTGGGTGTATGTATGGTTGGTGACCGTTTACTGACTGAATGTCAGTGAGTGTGCATGTGCTTGTTTTATCGGCGCGTGTGTGTATATGTGAATGTGTGTATACAGTGTGTGTGTGTACACCCAGGGGTCCCAGAACTCCCTGTGTGGGTGCTAATGTCAAGCAGATTAATGGGAGCCAGCTAGACTAGAGTGTTGAGTGACAGCTGCCCTACTCTGCTATTCAGAGAGGGGGGTGCTACACTTTACAGATAGAGTCTGAAGAGCAAAAAGTGGTAACCGGCTATTTATAACCATTAACTAAATGCCTTTTGGATAGGTGTGAGAGATGAAGACATTGTGATTACAACCATTACAAGTATTGTAGTTTCATCTGAATACCGCAATATAATTAAATACTTAAATAATCTAGGACTACCTGCACATTATATACACAGCCTACAAAACCAACATAAGTGTGTGTGTGTAAATTATTTTATTACACTAAAAAGCAAATATTAGATATAAATCACTGATGTTTATTTAGCACCGTTTGTAGGGGTGAGGTTTGAGGGACTCAAGGGGGATTGGGGACAGGTGTAGGCAATTAACCAATCACCCGTCTTTCTCAGTAAGGATAAAAAAAACAAAAGAGCACAGGAGGTCACCGTGGATACTTGCTCTGAGACATCAGGGGCCTCGTGTAAGTTTAGCATGAAACGCATCAGACCTATCCTGGCCTCCTGTGATCAAAACATTGATCTCAGTCAGTTCATTTTCTTTTTCCACGTTTTGTGGCTGGATAAGCCATTGCAAATTGGACAATTGATGAGCACATGGGCGCAATTATTATCATTTGCATAGTAATTTATGGGAGGAGATACAGGTTCATTGGGATGTATGAAGGGAAGATGCGCAGGACTTGGCGAACGCATGGTTTCATGCATCTTAATATTTATGTGCGTCCATCTTGTAGAAATCCAGGGTTAAGTTATATTTCAAGTGTGAACTCATGTCTGTGTTCGTCAGCACTGAAACTTGCGGTTTCTGCCCAAAACAACATCCAGGCAGCACTCAAACACTCACTAGCCAATGGGGACGTACTCCTGGAAAGGCCCGCCCACGCAACATGTTTGTGTCAGAACTGCAAACAAAAAGTCAGGCAGGGCAAATGAGAATGCTGGCAGCTGAAACGCAAAGCTGTCAGTGACGGCAAAAGTCTCATTAGTGAGAAACCAGCAGAGGGAACTCTAAACAGAAATACATATGATCAAAAAAGGAAAAATATGTGTTTGAAAGTTATAAATTTTACTCGAGAATTTTATTTTTGTTTTGTTTTATTATCTCGCAAATTCAAAATTGTTGTTTGATAGGGAAGAAGTTAATAATAAGCTAATATTCACACAAATCTGATTCCACACCCCCGGAGTATGCCACACTTCATACGCATAATTAAGTTTAGCATAAAACGCATCAGACCCAGTCTGCCACAAAGTACCTACCAGTGTGAATGTGTGTGTGTGTATATGAGTGTGACTACAACATTACTACTACGTGGCGATACAACAAGTTTTCAGCCTTCAGGCACTCACGGGATAGCGATAAACACACTGCAGATGTCAAAATTGTAATGTCTGTAATGTTGTTACAATTAATTGTGAGACCTACATTGGGAAATTACGCACAATGACTAAAGGTAACATTCAGTGAATTACGTTATCCGTGTATAGTCATGGACTGAACCTAGAAACCTATACTGAGGCATCACAACATGGCATGGAGATGAAAAGTCATACCAACAGAACAGCCGTATTTATGATTAACAATCCTGCAAATGGATGAAGCTAACAATCTTTCACTCTGCCATGTGCGTCATTCTGGCAAGACCCACCACAGCAGAGAAGTGATAAACGAGCAAAGTGAAACCAGCCATGGACAGCACACACAGTAGATCAATGGGGGCACATGCCGGATACTCCATTATAGTTGTATAATATCAGAATGATTATAGAGCTGCGGCTGCACATTCTCTCTGGTGCTGCTTTTCAGCTCTGCTAATGGAATCTTTCGCGTGATTAATGTTAAAGTTGATTTAATTACAAAATAAATGTTAATTTACAAATGGGAATTAGGGCAAATCATTATTAATGATTTATACCCCCCCCACACACACACACACACACACACACACACCTTCCTCCCTCCCTCCCTCCCTCCTACCAGGTTGTAAATGCCCAGCAGCAGTGCCTCTATGCAGCCCGAGGTGTGTGGTGCCCTGGCTGCGCTGACAGACAGCAGGCTCCACAGCAGCTCCGGGAGGAACTGCATCGTGAACCTCTGCAGCTGCGGCTCTCCGCTCCGGTAGAACTCAAACAGCTGGTGGCACACGGGCTCCAGCAGCTGGGAAGAGACAAGTTCCAGGAGACGCACAAAAGGCAAATTAACTGGAGAATTCAACTGGTAAGCCACCCATTAGAAGGCTGCACGCTGCGAATGCAACGCTCACTGCATGATAGCTGTTATAGTATAACGTGAAGTGCACTGCAAGAAGCAGCAATACACTACATACTATATTAGACATTCAAGAGCTAGCTAGGGATGCCCTAATCAGACAAGATACAGCAGTATTACTTGAGAAGTGCAGTGTGTTATCAAATCTTATTTAAAAGGAATATACACACACAAGCCTGGCTCCACCTGCCTTTAGCTCTCGGCTCAGTTTTGGCTGAGATTATAGTCTAGAAACCCTGTTAGCTTTAGTGTTTTCACAGCCACCCTGCGCTGATGGACCAATCAGGGTGGCTAAGTGTGATGATGCTGAAGTCCAGAGTTTCAAAATGGTGGTTAGAGATAGATGAAGTGATGCAAACAGTTGTAGCAGCGCAGATCGGTTAAAGGTTTCAAAATGAACCAAAGGTCTATGCCTAGTAGGATGCAAAGACCGCAACCAATCACCAATGCAGATTGTCCAGACCCTATTCACCAAGTAAATGTTTGGTCTGGCCACACATCAAGCAAGCTAAAGGAAAATCCAGGCTTATTTAAATACATCTCATCAATTTAAGTGAGAGTTCTGTTCCATTAAGGAATCCCTGCTGAGTAACCAAGGTGACATTCATCTGAACTAGCCTGCTCCCTCCCAGGCTAATATAACTGTCCATCTTAATTTACTTTTCCCAAGCTCCGCCCCCTTTTGCATGTCCTCCAATGACAGTTGAGCATTTTTTGTTTTCCTGTAATAGCTTTCTATGGTGTTTTGTCCTACCTAGTTACAGTAACTAGGTAGGAAAAGGTCAACTTAGCTGTGTTACAAAGAATGCCCAACAGGCAGAGACAGGATCCCAAAAGACATGGTGCGTCTTCTCGCACACCACTTTTATGTCCAAAAACACAAGGTCAGACTTTGAGAGCTCTTTTAGCAAATTTATTATACAAGTACAGATTTTGCTTCTTTTTTTCTATTTTTTAGCTCTTTTAGCACATTATATTTTTATGAATAATACCAGAGAGAGAAATGCACATTTTATATATTTACAATAGGCTTACATTAATAATGTAAGAGACTACTATTTGGGGTGCTTTTCTGTGTCTGGAAATATTGATATATGGTCTGGAAATTGGCGGGTAAATTCATGTATTTTTATTATGTTATTTAGGGGTCTTTCTAAATTGATTTGAATACTAAACACAAAAACCTCTGCTGTCTTGCCGGATCTGAGGCCAGGCCATATTCTGAGCCTGGATATTCTGAGCCTGGATATTCTGAACTTGCTTCTAGGAATACCCCCTTGGCAACAAAAAGAGTACAATATAATACACACAGCACACCCCAGCCACATAAATTAACAAAGGCCTGTCCAACCACTGCTGGGAATTGTTTAAAATAAGATACACTATCTGGTATGTAAACAGCTGTGCGTGTGCATGTGCGATTGTGTCCATACGTCGCTGTAGTTCTCTCGGATGACTTTGTAGAGGGCAGGAACCAGGGCATCGTTGTCTTTCAGAGCAGTGGCGTAGCTGGACAAAGCACTGTCAGGCAGGGTCTGCAACAGCAGATATCCTGCTTACTGTCTTGTCACTATTATGAACCGCAGGTCAATTAGTCGTCACAGTTTTACACTTTACAGTACATGATGGATATTACATAGTCAATTGATCTATCGTAGTGGGCAAAATTGAAAAGGGTTCATGACATTTTCTCAAGTTAACTAAGCTAAGACAGTCAGTTTAAAGTCTAAACAATCTTCCCCGTGTGCCATGGCTATAACACGAACGAAGAAGATTTAATACAGGGAGGTTTGAAACCGATAAATACAGACAATAAAACTGAAATGAAGGTGCCTTACACAGTGTTAACATGGACGTACGGTAATATGGAGTGCTGTACAGAGGAGGACAAAGTCAGCCCTGGTGAGTGAACCGTCAAACTATATATTATATATACAACAGTGCCAAACACATTCTATGTACCGGAAGTTGCATCTCACTGAAACTCATGCCAGTGGATTTTGTGATTGCCAGATAGTCTAACCTAGTCTATTGAGAAAAAATACATATATAACAGCCATGGGCACAGCCCTAGAAAAAATGCATTCTCTCTGTAATAACTGTTGGCCAGAATTGCTGGCTTTTCCTGTCTGCACTAAGGTCAACATGATGTAAAGTGGATCACAGATTGACACACACACAAACTGTCCACTCTGATGACATTACGCCTTATCGAGTCTCAACACCAATCATGCATCTGGCCATGCTTGTGTTTGAGAGGGAGCTCTTGTTCTAGGCAGCCGGGCGGTTCATTATCAAGCCAGGCAGCTACAGCAGAACTCTGTGTGTGTGTGGCAAGGGTAGCCTTTCTCACATTTCATTTGAAGTCTCTTTCTCACTCACTCACACACACACACACGTATACACACATTCCAGTACCTTATACTCTGACAGCCATTCCTCCACGACTCCTTGATCCATAGCCAGCATCTTCCCTCATCTGCGGTCTACCTCTACCTGTGAGAGACACAGTCGTTGTACGTTATTGTGGCTCAGATGTAGTTCCCACACGCTTGTGTGTGTGTGTGACAGTGATGGAACCCCAAATAGCTGATGGCTGTGGTACGAGAGTCAGATAGACTCTGTGTTTGGAAGTGGGTGAGCACTGTGCTCCCCGTCTCGCCTTTATGAGTCCTGTGGTTCCCCCAACACACATACAGAATGAGTAACAGCCATGGTGGCAACACATCGCTCTTGCCTTTCACTGCGACTAGTCACTGACGATGCTCGTCTCCCTGGCTGCTAGTCCCATTGCTCGTCACGTTTATATTCCCCACTCTGCCTGCAAGCCGGAGCTCCCCGTTCCGTGCAAAATATCCTCCCCCCCCACACCAGTCTGTGGCTTTGTGCCTGTGTGCCGCATGCGCTTAGCTAGCCTTTGGAAGTTATAACCGCCTGGGGGACATCAGGGTCTGCCCCGATGTCTCCCCGCTCAGCTCTTCCCCTCTGGACGGGGAGCGTACATCTCTCTCGGAGCTGCACGAGTGTGCCCTGTCCTATTCTGACGCCGCCAACTGTAGTTACATAAGGACCGGGGAGAGCACCATTGACAGACGGAGGCGGAGAGAGTGCCGGTGGTGGATAAACAAAAAACTAAAATCAACATTTTGTTGATTGACGATGTGACAAAAAAACCAAACAATTTCTTACACAATCCTTTGCCTCTCACGAGAGTAACTCACGTTACTCTATGATGTGGCCACAGGGGAGTTCATACAGGTGCATCTCGATAGATTAGTTAGTTATTTCAATAGTTCAATTGACAAAGTGAAACTCATATATATTGTTGATTAATTACACACAAAGTTAAATAGTTCAACCCTGTATTTGTTTTTATCTTGATTATTACAAACTTCAATTTCAGTTTCTCAGAAAATGTGAATAATGTGAAATAGTGCAATATTGTAGACTAAAGGTGTCACTCTAATCAGCTAAATAACTCAAAACACCTGCAAAGGTTTCCTGAGCCTTTAAATGGTCTCTCAGTCTAGTTAATGGTCTCTCAGTCTAGTTCAGTAGGCTTCACAATCATGGGGAAGACTGCTGACTTGACAGTGGTGAGTGAGTCATCGACACCCTAAAGAAGCTGGCTGTTCATAGAGTGTTATATCCAATCATATTCATAGAAAGTCTAGTGGAATGAAAATGTGTGGTCGGAAAAGGTGCACAATCAACAGGGAATAGAGCCTTGAGAGGATTGTCAAGCGAAGGGCATTCAAAAATGTAGACTGAGACGGGTCAAGAGCCACACAAACATATCAAGGACATGGGCTACAACTGTCAACTATTTCCCTTTGTGTGTAATTAATCCACGATATGAGTTTCACTGTGTCAATTGAATTATTGAAATTACTTAACTTTTCCACAATATTCTAATTTATTGAGATGCACCTGTATAGTGACTGGTTACAAATTAGTTCCTAAAAAATGTGATGTTAATTACAGCGACTGTAAATATTGATATATGGCCTGGAAAGGATCAGGTATTATCACGTCTTTCTACATTAATTTGAATACTTAACACAAAAACCTCTGCTGTCTTGGCAGACATGAGGCCAGACGATCACTAATGCAAGAGCTTTTCTTGCTTAGCTTCATTGTTATGATATAAAACGCTGATGGCATTTAAAATGTAAATGCAAACCAAGTAACTGGATTGATCTGTGATAATACACTAATCAATAATATTGACAAAGAAAATCTCGTTTTTATAAAAATTGTATTTTATGGTCTGAAAACGAATAATCACCCAAGGACATGGCTAGTTTCAACTGTATACTCTGTCCGCTTACGTCATCAAATTAAAATGTTAACGTTAAGCCCATCCCTCACGCAGCTCCTTGACGCATTTTGACACAAGTTGTAGTGGGTGTAGTAGGTTCAGCGCTGGGGTGCAGTTACACTTTAATTCTTATTGACATGGAAGCCAATTCAGTAGTTGTTATCATGGTAGTCTTACATACATCAGACCTGATGTCGTACCAGAGTTTACTACATCCGAGACGCACAGTAATGGCTTCCAATAAAGTTATAAGATTGCTGAAATCTTAATAAGTGCTTAATAAGTGAAGGCATGCCTTTAAGTGTGAGCAAACACAGTGGTGTTACTCTGATAGTCAAACTATGTGTTTGGAGGAACATGGAGAAACGCTTCATGTTTGGTATCTCAGATTGTGTGCGTGTTTGTGTGTATGTGCACGTCATAATGGTAGATAGGAGGCAGGAAGGGGGTGGGGAAGAGGCAGGAGAGGAGAAAGTCCTTCTATGTGCACTTGCAGAGCGCATGAGCTCAGATTATGAGACTTGAGAAAATTCCACTTGTTAAGATTCCGCCAGTTTGCCAATGTACACACACACACACACACACACACACACACAGTATTATCCATCAGCCATGCAACCCACATCTAGAAGTTCAACTAGCTTTTCCCTTTCCCATCCCAGACAGCACGATTTTTTTATGGTGGCTCCAGATGTTACAGCACTTATACGGTCTTGTGAACACAAAGAAGTGACAGAAGACAACACACCTTCTCCTGCACTGTCTATTTGTCCCCCCCCCCATCCTGCCTTGCACATACACAGATGCCGTCTTTACACCAACGCCTGTTACGCCTCTGTCCGTCATGTCCGTGCTCTGACAGGCAGGTGCGTATTTATAGAGTACCACCAAGGAGAAGAATCACAAAAGGGGTGAGTCATGAAATGGGCAGCATTATCTACAGTCCCCGTGTAGAGAAATTAGAAGTGCATGTGTATGTGGGGAGCGTGCATGCATGATGGTAGGCTCTGTAAAAGCTAATAAATAAATACATTATAGAAAGAGGAAGCTGTGATTAGAGTGTGGATGAGTCAGCCATCCAAGAGGACAGGTTTTCCTCCTACACAACCCCAACCCGCTTGAACCAATCATCCTGTCTGTTCACACTGCTGTCTAGGACAGTGGCTCTCAACAAGGGGGTCACAACCCACTTGGGAGAGAGTGTGGGGAGTCACGGTTTCCCCAGTTTTCAATAACATTCACGGTATTGTATGTCCCCCCCCCCCCCATCTTCTATTAGAAGTCATTAATAGCTTGGGTTGTGTGCGCGAGGGTAACCCCAAAGCGGGTCAGCCTACTTCTTTTTGGGTACTATCGTCAGTGGGTCAAACACAAGGTAGGTCTACTGATCTGGGGCGTCCCAACTGTGTCAAAACAGCACCTATAGCCTATTAAACTGGAGTTTGAATTTACACCAACAATTAATGCATTGTATTTGTTGATAAAATGTTTTTAATTTGGTAGCCTTCATGTTTAAATGTCTTGTTAAAATAAATACAGTACAATAACAGTATGAGAGTCATTTTGCAGAATGTAAAGAAAAAGTCATTACAGCTTTACGACAATTCCGTGTCACGTGTGGCTACTGTAAAGTGTTTCTCCCGAATTCATGCTGTATTAAAGGATAATTATGAAAATTCATCAACAGGGATTACTCTTATCTTAAAAGAAGAGCAGGGTCAATGGAATGGTTAGCCTAAAACATGACCCGTGTTATCTTCGAACAGGCACTCTGACGCACACACTCCTAAACAAGACAACTTGCTAGCCAAGCTCTCCTGGGCTTTGCTTAAGACAGAATAAATAGACAATAAAACAGCCCTGGGTGTAAGCTATTGTCAACTCACTGGGTCATTGAGCAGATGTTTCCAGCCCTTCCTTCTGAGACTAGCTTTCTTAGCCATCTTGTTTGTCATTGTGGATGTGCCTGTCATGGCAGAATGCTACAGTACACGGAATCAAGGAGCACATTGGCCCAAATGATGCAGCAGATGTTTGGCTCAGCTACACTACACACAAGTTAATATTTAACATTTTCATTCAAAGAATGTTTAAAATAAAAATAATAAAACATGAAAAATATTGAATTCATTCCTAGGGTTCAAACATTTATTTTTCATATTCCAGTGTTGAAAAACTCAACACAAAAAGGTCACAGATTGAATCTTCTCACTCTTATCTTATCACTTTGAAATTGTTTAGCTGATTCAATATGCCAGACACTGTGCAGACTTCATAGACAGCAATAACTACACATATATTACAACTACACTAGGGCTGGCCCCAAATATTTGATTATTCAGGTATTCATTTGTTGGGTATGCATTCGATTTAAATATTGGGATTCGAGTATTTGTTTTTTTCCACATTATGCATGCATTTTTCGCCATTAATCCCTACTGTCTCCATATAAACCCACATGCATGAAATGTAATTGCCTTCCCTACACTGTGTCATCAACACAACTGATTTCAATTGGCTCTGTTTGTGAGAGCGAGGCTATTCATTCAACACACACTCTTATTGGCTGATATAGGAGGTATACGCTATTTGACAGTTCTGACTAACTCAATTGACGTATCAATCAAAGTGGCCAATTTGAGCGCATGGCTATGTGCTCACTAAAGATAGGAATCAAATATTACTTCTGTTATACTTCTGTATTATAGTTGAGTGTTTTGAATGGTGTTTTTGAGAGAGTATTCGAATACTCGTTCAGAAATACCATCAAGTATTCGAAACCTGTAAAATGGTATTCGGGACAGCCCTAAACTACACAGATGTATTATTAGAGGTGCACAAGATAACGCAGAGATCAACACCAAGATGAATGGATGGTCAGATGAGAAGACATACTGTATAGCAAGGGGAGGGGAGGGGGGAATAAAGATGTGCAGTCAGACGATCCTTGACATTAGAAGAATTGACAGGGTTCATGAATGGTTGTTTGGTCTACCAAATAACCATTGGCCTACGTGCAGAAATCAAACATTATATTATATGCTTGTTATCAGGTCATGACAGATTATAACATCACCAATATTGGTTTTAAAAACAAAATCACTGAATAACTTTCATGCTGCCGCTGACACCACATTTCCTCCCTGACTTCCTATGATGCAATACATGCATTCATTAGGGCTCCATCTCCAAAGCCAACCTGCCAGTAAGAACCGTGGGGGGAAGGTTAGGAATAAAAGTGCCTTTGAAACCAATGAAGCCTGTTAACCCCTGGCACCTGACTAATAAAAACAGTCTTGATAAACAGGTCCATGTAGTGTGCAATAAGCCAAGTTGTAGCATGCAAAACTGATAAGTGACAGTGAATGGACAAATCCCTGCTCAACACCATAGCATGTATGCGCCTTGTTACACAAAACCTGTTTCTGTGAGAAAGCCAAGTTGACAACTCTACTGAATGTATGCCACTCCTCGTTCTCACTCACACACACACGTCAACATTATCTCATTATTTCTGAGTCACAACTTTTGTAATACTGTTCCAAACTAAATCAGTTCATCTCCGAGTGTTCATAGTACTTGAGTGCACAAAGAGCAATGCAATAAGTATGTAAGGTAAACGTAAGGTGTATGTAAGGTATGTAAGGTAAAAGGTTGTGATCAAATTAATCATTTTGAAAAATGTCTATAGACCAATCAGCAAAATAAAAGGTTAAACAGAAACTTGCTTAACTAATTATAGCTGCTGCAAACCAGTTTGCCGATAACACAATTGTCTTCATCAAGACAACGCTGAACGTCAAAGTCCAAAACACACAGGTGCCAGACTGTTCTGAGTCAAAGAGCTAGGCATAGCCTGCATTACGGTCCCTACCATCGTACGTCAAAACTTACCTTAGAGGAAGTGCGAGTGGTTGCAGTTTAGGGTAGGACAAAATGAGATAACTAGTCAAGAGTCACACAGGCTCCTCCTGGATGATTACTTCACTTCCTATAAACAAACCCAGATGCTCACACTTGGACCATCTCTCTTTCCATCAAAAAGTCGAGGCCAATCAGAATGAAGGGTGGAGGGAATAGAGAAGCAGATGAAAAAGTGGGTGGGTATGAAAACCAGAGCTGCCCAGCTGCTTTTTCCAGTGGTACAGTACAGGGTGACACACGCACGCACACACAATTAATGGCTGCATTGTTTTATTTATATTTTGAGAGAACATTCAAATAGCCTAACGCTTCCCAAACCAAATGATAGTCAACTGCAGTCAAGATGATGTAGCCAATTCAAGTACCAGACCGACAGAACAAGTCTATCTATAATACAGTGGATATAAAAAGTCTACACACCCCTAAAATACCAGGTTTTTGTGATGTAAAAGATAAAAGAATAAGACAAAGATAAATCATGTCAGAACTTTTTTCACCTTTAATGTGACCTATAATATGAACAATTCAATTGAAAAACAAACAGAAATCTTCAAGGGGGAAAATGAAAAACCTTAAAATAACATGGCTGCATAAGTGTGCAAACCCTTACATTAATACTTTGTTTAAGAACCTTTTGATTTTCTTACAGCACTCAGTCTTTTTGGGTAGCAGTCTATTATGACACATCTTGACGTGGCAATATTTGCCCACTCTTCTTTGCAAAAGCACTCCAAACCTTTCAGATTGGGACATCACATTGGGACAGCCCTCTTCAGATCACCCCACAGATGTTAAATTAGATTCAGGTTTGGGCTCTGGCTGGGCCATTCCAAAAGATTAATTTTCTTCTGGTGAAGCCATGCTTTTGAGGATTTGGATGTGCGCTTTGGGTCGTTGTCATACTGAAAGGTGAACTTCCTCTTCAGCTTTCTAATGGACGCCTGAAGGTTTTGTGCCTACATTGCCTGGTATTTGGAACTGTTCATAATTCTCTCCACCCTGCCTAAGGCCCCGGTTTCAGCTGAAGAAAAACAGCCCCAAAGCATGATGCTGCCATGATGCTGATGCTGGGTATGGTGTTCTTTGGGTGATGTGCAGTGTTGTTTTTGCACCAAAGATACCTTTTGGAATTATGGCCAAAACATTCAACCTTAGTTTCATCAGACCATAACACATTTTCCCACGTGCTTTTGGGGAACTTTGTTTTGGCTTTTGGCAAACTTCAGCCGGGCTTGGATTTTTTTTCTATGCAAGAAAAGCTTGTCTTGCCACCCTACCCCATAGCCCCTTCATATGAAGAATACGGGACATTGTTGTCACATGTAGCACACAGCCAGCACTTGCCAGAAATTCCTGCAGTTCCTTTAATGTTGCTGTAGGCCTCTTGGAAGCCTCCCTGACCAGTTTTCTTCTCGTCACTTCATCAATTTTGGAGGGACGTCCAGTTCTTAATAATGCCTCTTGACATATTTTCTCCACTTGATGACGGTCTTTACTGTGTTCCATGGTATATCTAATGCTTTGGAAATTATTTTGTACCCTTCTCTGGACTGATCTATTTCAACAATGAGATCTCTCTGATGCTTTGGAAGCTCTCTGCAAACCATGGCTTTTGTTCTGAGATGCAATTAAGAAAATGTCAGGAAAATCCTACTAGAATAGCTTAACTTTATTTGTGATTAATCAGTCAGTTTAAATGATGGCAGGTGTGTGATGTTATTTAATGTGTGAACCAGGTTATTGTAAGGTTTTTATGTTTCATTTACCCTCCTCAACGATTTCAGTTTGTTTTTCAATTGAATTGTTCACATTATAGGTCACATTAAAGGTGGCAAAAGTTCTGATATGATTTATCTTTGTCTTGTCTTTTACTTCACAAAAAAACTGTAATTTTAACAGGGGTGTATAGACTTTTTATATCCACTGTATATAAATACAATAAACACTCTCGCCCTACTACTCGACTATACACACATGGAACATAAGTCAGTGATTGCCTCCGCCAAATCTAAACTGGGCCATCTAAAAAAACACCCCCATGAGCCAAGATAAGGAAGTTCTTGCAGAATGTTACAGAGAATTTAACTGCTAAGAAAAAGAAGAAAATGCAATGATGGCAAGCTGTTCTGACAAGCCTGTGAGGGCCAAATACACTGACTGTAATGTAAGCAAGGCTTGGACCATGGCCAGAAAGGACTTGACCTTCTGTATGCCCACACATGCCTATTAAAAAGTGGCATTCTCGTTACCTGCCTGTCAGGCTGTACACTAGGAGGATCCCAATAACTATTTTGCAGCAGACATTTTGTATGCTACGTGTCAGGTTGTACAAGACGACGCCACTAAGGCATTGACAACAATAACAAATCTACCAAGCATTCGAGGTCATCTGGCAGCAGTTGCGTATTAAGCTGTTTAACAGGTCACATTGCCGCGGCGGGTAATTACATGACATTTGACAAACAAAAAGGCATGCGTGCTTACATATCTCCCGCTTCTCCTTTCAGTTTTAATTTCATGTAACTTTCTATAACCTTTGGGTATGCACATTTTACATCTATATTTGGGCCGTCTGTGTTGTCACCCTTGTTGTTACACCCCCCCCCCCAAGCTAACATTGGCCTTCAAGTTGTTTATAGCTTGGTCATTTCTGAACCACATAAACAAACCTCGCCTTTAGCTATAAAACATCACAGCAGGCTGCTTTACTGTGTGTGCATGTGGTCAGTGGTGGGATGTGAGGGAACACAGATCTGACGGGGAAGAATTCTCTTACAGCAGCCTACATTCCCTGGTGCCGGAGCCAGTCATACATCTCCATCCTTTCATTGGCACCTTCGCTCCATCACACCCTCCCTCCTTTGAGCCCAGAGGGATAAGCCATTAGCACCACACTGATTTCTCACCCACACAATCTCTCGCTTGTATCTCTGCTTTTCCTCCCCTGCCATGTCTTCACTTTCTCTGATAATGGGAGGCTGGAGTCTTAGCTTCTTTAGTTATAGTGCCTGAATAGCACTGGGGTACATAACATCACAGCCTGTACACTAGGTTTTAAAAGGCTCCCTCTCTGGGGCACCCTCCAAAGACACTATCCTGCATGCATTCTGTGTGGGTCTACCTTGTCACAATGGAAGAAAGAAAGAAGATAGGACTAGCAGCCAAACAAACTCATGATGAATATACTCAGCATGTAACATGAAACACAATAACTCAAATGCACATTGGCTGGCAGATGACACATGAACGACAAAAGAAAGGGGCATTTGAGTACAGTGTCCCAAAAACCTCCCTTCAACATTACTGTATGTGGAAACATGTCTGAAACTTATTTTCATATTCAATTAGACAGCATGCAGGCCTACAAAGAAAGAACATTAGCCCAGTTAAGTATGAAAATAATCCTGCCTCAGGGCTTTGCAGCAGTTTCCACCAGTCTGAAAAAAGAGGAAACTCGTGGTCAGGTTTTTGCTTAGTGGCGAGAGTAAAGCTGCCACACATTTTAGAGCATAACAGCTGTACCAAACGTAACGACGAATGGAACACGGTATAACGGTGGCATTTGACTTGATAGCTGGGAATTCCGCGGTTATCTTTCTACAGAAACACGTTTTATTCAAGCACATTTAACGATTTCGCCCATCCTCATTTACTTGATATTGTCAATATTAGACAGCTTATCAGGCACTTCTTCTAATATAAGATAGCGATGTGGCCTTGTGTCCAGTTGAGGACATATGTTTCACAATAAAGTTTCAGCCGGCAACTTCAGTACGGTAACGTAATGCCTTCAGTAATGGTTGGATGATTTAGTTAAATTGCTAGTTTACCTATGTAACATTAACCAGATATCAATATGTCTAGCAGCCTAATCCACACGCAGTCCAACCAACACACACTAATTGATTTCTGTCAGTATTGTTATTAAGATTAGCTCGCTAGCTCTACTGGCTGCTAACGCACGATACGAAGTAGCCAATGAAGTTGCTGTGTACTTACTCGCATGCTATTAATCAATTCCCTGTTACAGTTATCCTCTGTGGTCCCGTTTGGTCAAATAAACGACCACGAATTAGTCTATAAATGCTCTAAATAATTCAACATCAATCCCTTCCATCTTCATTACTTTCTCCACCGTCAGACTACCTTGAAGTCAAGGAGGAGAGTGGCAGCCGTATTAGCCAATACCTCAGTCGCATAAGATATTACTGCCGCGCCCACAAATAATCTTGCCAATGAGATTAGTTATAAGGTTTCGCATTTATAATTTCCACGATCATGGTAAGATGTCACTGTCATTGATCTTTGACGGCAAAAAGTGCACTGTGAAAGATGGAAATAATTAAATGAACATAATAATGTTTGGACGTTTATGCCTTACTATTTACTATAACTAACATCAAACTACCTAACAGAACGTATACATTATTCTGTTAAATTATTTGTTTTAGCTCAAACATAGATTTAGACATATTATGCCGATTGGATCGAATTTAGATCTTAATGAATATACGGTATATCTGAAAATATTGTGCTGGATGACAACCCCCAACACCTGTCATCTATTGCAATTCCAATTGATAAACTGTCCTAAATGGAATAGGTTCATATTACACAACTCATACAAAAAAATACTCTATTTTATTATAAGATATATAGTAGAGATCAGTTAAAAGAGTACAAATCTGCTATATAATGGCAGGCACACATGTTTAGCAAAACACATTTTCCTTATTTTGGAATAAAACAAAAAATGTTGTAAGACCTGAATATTATTCTAATCTTTGTAATTTTGCTATCTATTTGTATTTTGTCAATAGTGTTTAATAATTCTGATTAATATTACAATTATACCGAATCCAAAATAATTGTATACGGGAATCTGTAATGGCTTGGAGCAATTTGTCCGGGATGTGGAGTAACAGAAAGGAACAAACTGAAAAATGAATTAAGGAAGGAAGGAAGGGAGGGAGGGAGGGAAGGAGAGATAAGTGCAATGCCCTTAATACAGAACGATATGATACCCATTGTATTGTAACACTTACAAATATATCAAGGATATTCAATAATTCACATATACAATGTATATTAAAAAGTTATGGCTAATGTACATTGAAGAATATTTAATGAAGGCAACATTAATCCCAATTAAAATACTACAGATGTTATAACAATTATAAAACAGCATAATATAAATAAATAAGAGTTAAAGTGCGTCTATATGACTTTCTGCTACAATATGTCACACTAAGCAGTTGCATCTCACACTAAAACAAACGCTTCATGGGCCACACACACACACACACACCTACCTACATACATACACAGACAGAGGGAGTGTGTCATGCTCTGCTCAAGACACCAGTACTCCACTATTTACATAGAAAACTGTTATATTTTATATGCTATATTAATGCTTAAAATATGATATATTTCTTTTTGTGGTACGTGTCTTTGTGTGCATTTGTGTGCATTTACATTTGTCTGATATAGACTAAAGTTCAGCTCCTGCTATCTGAGCAGCCTCGGTGTGGACCTCCCCAGCCTGCTGTTTGTATCGACGTGACAACTCCTTAGCCCTCCTCACTTCCTTTAAGCTCTCACGGAGATTCTCTGCCAGCCTTCCCTGCTCCTGGTAGCTTGGTGCTGCCTCCTTTACTTGCTTAGCCATTTGCTCCTCACTACGCTGGAGCCAGCCAATCATCTCCTGAAGTTTGGTTCCAACAGAGATGGTTGCCTTATAGAGGTAGTCACAGAAAAAATGTAAGCGAACTGAGTTTTAGTGAACAAAATAATTAGTTATGTGATGTTTAGTAACGTCATATGCCTGTCTTTGTCATTCCATGTTATAAAATGAAAAGTTAGGTTTTAGACTGCTGGGTAAACATATTCAGACAGTTTCCTGGACATGGATTCCAAGTCTAAGACTAAAATAACATTTTCAAAAAAGATCTCCTTTGAAAACTATTCTTAATCTAGGTATGAGAAACTGAGCAATAGTTCCAAGTTCCTGTTTTAAGTTCCTGTTTGGATTTGTGCGGTAACGTGCGATGACGTGTATGTTTGCCATGAATTTGTATCTACATTTTACTGCAATTAAATGGTCTAAATGTATCACAGATTAACTAAATAATAATAGTTGCAGTCATAGTTGCCTTAGCGTCCAGTGACACAGCATTTAGTGCATCCTGAGCAATCTGCAGGCTGGCAGGGAACATGTATTCTTCTTCACCCTCTAACCCCAGTGGAACCACAGAAAGAGAGAAGTCATAGCCCTTCATCTGGAGGGATGCCGTATACCGGCTCCCTGGTAGGGGGGAGAGAGAGAGTGAGAGAGAGAGAGAGACAGACACACAATTAAAATGAGACTCCATCCATTTCACCTGAAGCTGTTTTCTCCACACAAATGCCACATGTAGATTTTGTCAACAATTCACATCGAAAAACAGCCTTCTATTATTGAGGGTGATAATATTTTTATCTTGTTTTAGTGATTCATAATTTTATGTGGCATGCTCTGACCCATTTCCTTCACAATGCAGACTGCTGTGTCCAACAATGACTACTGTCCAAAGTCTAAACCAAACATGTAAATAGATTTTGGTCAGAGATGTGAATATAAAGGATAGGACTTGAAATATGAAGTCTAGGAATATTGGTTGGAGCTTTTGTGTTTTGTTTTAGTGCCGTGCCTGGCTGTATACGAGTGTGGGTTGTGTAGGCCTATGTTAGCCACATACCATGATCATCTCTGATCTTCTTCACACACTCAGTTAGAAACAATGTGTTGTCGTGGTTACAGCCATAGGTCTGTCTCAGGGTAACGATGTGTTGAACCATGGACTCGTAGTGTTCTTGTTGCTTGGTAAAAGTCTCCGCCACATCAGCAAACCTCTTATCTAGCTCTGGCACACCAACTCGCCTTATTGCCAGCCTGCCAGTCTGGCTCTGTGTACCTGTGAAATATGAAAGACAAAAATACACACAGAACTGAATCTATAAAAACACATAAAGGCCATAATGGAGTAGGAAACACCACATAACCAATCTAGGAAATGTACTTTCTTACTAAATATATGTGAGCAATTTCAAATATTGTATTGAAAGTAGGCTACTGTATGTTGCAGCCACAATAAGTTATTTAATTTAATCGCAGAATGATATGCAGTGTAGCTTACCATTGCGTGCTGGACGGTTCTGCCTGGCTGATTCTGCTGTTGTTGACTCGAACGATCTGGATTTTAAGACTGGCTGTCTCTGAAAAATGAACGTTTATTTAAACATTCAAGTCAAAATTACTGATTAACCCAAATATTTTAGCTGTTGACTCGATTTAAAGGTATAGTAAGTCATTCTGGAGAAAGCTTGTTATTTGAACTCGATCAAAACAAAAACACATCTCCCTTCAATGCCATAGGCATCCCACTTACCATCGATGTAAAATGCAGCTATAGGCCTACCAGTACTTTAATCTAATTTCAACAACGAATAAAATGGTTCATATGCCGTTTCGACTAAAACGTAGTCGCAAAATCGAACTTGTGCTCCTACTAATAATCACAGTATTGCAAATCCATACCTCTTCATTCGAGTGATAACACGACAAACAGCAGCAAGTTAATATATTATACATTTCGCTGATCTGGTGTTGTTCAGGTCAATTATACCCAATGCTCCCCGAAATCCAAATGACGTCACAGTCATAAGACTTCAGAGAAAACTTTTCTTCCTGTACGATTTAGTGTAGCAATATGCACCTGTCAATGGACAGGTGCCAAGTTCTAAATAAGGAATCACAATTTTTTACCCATGACCATTTATTTCTTAAATCTGATAAATAAACGAACGACGAATTTACATATGCAATTTTCAGTGGTATAAAGAACTGCTTACTGCAGATTGTATTATAAAGTCAGAAGTATTTGTAGCAATTGAAATGTGTGAACGCGTTGACTGAGTTCAAATATCATCCACTAGATGGTGATACAGTAAGGCAACTTATGCAATAGGCATCCACTAATTAACACATTTCTAACTAACATGTCATGCACTACACTAGGCTACGAGGCCTAGACTCAAACTTGACATAAAATAAATAAATAAATAAAACAATAAGATGTCATAATAAATAAATAAATTAAAGATGTTTTACAGCATAACATAAGTCAAAGTTCAATATTTACAGTTCAGCAGAAAGCAATGTTGATGTTTTTAGTCTGGATTTAAAGGAAGCTATAGATCATTGTTGTGAAACATCTTTTAGAAGGTTATTTGTTGCATTAACACCACAAGCAAACAACATTTCACCTTCGCTTACAGTAGCCTATATTCACTTTCTAGAATACAGAGGATAGGGATTATAGATAAATGCATGTGGGTTCCAGCCTTATAATTCCACACAGGGGTAGGGTTAGGGGCTCTGGGAAATGCAACGTGTTGTTACCATATAACTATACAACATGGTGGGAAAAAGGATTTTAGGAAGTTGTAGTCTATGAAAGTGCAAACAATCATTAACCTGTTGAAAAAATAGGCTATAGGCTTTTTATTTTATTGTTTTATTTTTGTATTGTATTATTGATTCAAATCAGCTACTGTTCAGATGGGGGCGGTAATGCGCCAAAAGAGGAAGAAGAAGAAAAAGAAGAAGAAGAGGAAGAAGAAGTAAATAATAGAACAACTGTTAAGCAGAGCCATGGAAAAAGACTGTTAAGCGTAGATCCTTAATGTAGCCTACTTAATTAATAATCATGCCCACACTGCATGCATACATTTTAATGTATATCAAATATATGCTTTTTTCTATACAACTCAGCAAAATAAACAAGCATATGCGACTAAACAAGCCCATGCGAGTAGACAACGGCATCTGTCCCGTATAAGGAGCTAACCCAAAACAAAGAGTGCATTGGATTGATACGATTGAAATAATAAACCATAAATTACTGGAATGGCGTCTTCAGAAAAAACACCAGGCTCTAAAAAAAAAAGTGAAAGGAAGTGTGCCACCAAAGAAGAGTACAGACAGCTGTCCAGCATAATGGGAGTCATGAACAATCTAAGGAAACAGGTAGGCTAAACAGGTGTTACGCCTAATCTGTGTCCTGCCGAATTCAGTGATACTTTCGAAAGTGCGCATGCGCCACCTCCAATCATGTACATTGTACAATCTATCAGTGTGTGTGTGTGTGATTTCTCATGCACTTTCTGTGTCTCGCCCCCGAAGTGTTTTAGTTCGGGAAAGGGTTAATAAAAGGTTAGATATATCGATGGTGGTTTGCTCTGCAAAAAGATTGCGATTTTAGCGATTTATGAATAAAACGTGTATAGTATCTACTTTATCTACACCCGCCTCGTCGTTTTAAGGTTAATTGGTGTAGATATTTCTAAATATTATTTATATATCTATCGAACTATTTCATGATTTTTCTGCTTTATTTAACATACTTCGTTTCGAAAGGTTCACTGAATCCGGCAGGACACAAAACACCTGTACAACGTGGTTATTATGAGGGTGAGGTTGGAGATTGTAGACCTGTATAGACTTAAATGAATGTAGTAGGTCGGATGTCACATTTAGGTAGAGTTTATGCGGGTCCTGGGATTTTGTCACTAACTTGTCTTTTTTCAGGGTACACTCTGTGACGTGACACTGGTGGTTCAAGGCAGGCACTTTCTTGCCCACAGAGTAGTGCTAGCGTCAGCCAGCCACTTCTTCAATCTCATGTTTACCAGTAGGTTCACCAGTTGCACACATACATGGGCCACACTTTCACAGTTCGCTGTTTGCTCTCATTTAGAATTTGTTGCTGTTTGCTCTCATTTAGAATTTGCTACTTCTCTAATTGCAGAGCTGTATGCATTAATGATACATATTTAATATACTCATATTCCTAGCCACATAAGTAACTTGTATTTTAACCAGGTGCAGTTTTGTGGTTTCTCAACAACATAGAGAAAATACAATATGTTGTTTGCTGTTTAAGTTGAAAAACAATAGAAAAACTTGGCACTCAGGCTTTGATGTAAATAGGTTTTCATTTTCTTTTTCCGTCCAGCCAATATGATTGAATCCATGTCTCATGAAGTAGAGCTGCGGAGCGCTGATCCCGAGGTCATCGAGCTGTTGATCGAGTTTATCTACACCGCCCGGTAGGAGACGAGCTGAAAAGTAGACCTACAGGTTACACAGGATTATTTACATAATACGATACAGATAGTAATAACACTGTTAGGACTCTATTGTTGCACTTCTATACAAAGAAACACACCTACAGTCCGATGTGCCTTTTTGACGATGCTAATGCTTTTCATCTACTTCTACTCTGCTACAGCGCTAAGATGAATCCATGACAAACCTCTCTCTCTCGCTGTGTGTGTGTGTGTGTGTGTGTGTGTCTGTCTGTCTGTCTGTCTGTCAGGATCTCAGTGAACAGCAGTAATGTTCAGCCTCTTCTGGATGCAGCCAACCAGTATCAAATTGATCCGGTAAAGAAGATGTGTGTGGACTTTCTCAAAGGACAGATTGATGCCACCAACTGCTTAGGTAAATCCACTCTAATGACGCATCTTGGATCACATAAGGTATAGTGAAAATGCGAATACATTTTGTGTAATCATTTTAGGGAGGTTATCGTCTGTTTTTTTTATTGTCCTTCAGGTATCTCAGCGCTGGCAGAGTGCCTGAACTGTCCTGAGCTGAAGGCAGCAGCAGAAGACTTTGTCCAGCTCCATTTCACTGAGGTCTACAAACTGGACGAGTTCTTGCAGCTGGATGTGACACAGCTAACACACCTCCTGCACCAGGACAAACTCACTGTCCGCGCTGAAGCTCAGGTACACCTGGCTGCTGCCACACCGGCTGATCGCACTAGCAGCACTATTGCTCTCAGCTGAATGTTTGCTGAGACGATAGTGTGGGAAACCCTGGTCGCATTAGCGTTCTCACAGCCACCCTGCTAGCAGACCAATCAGGGCGTTTTCAAATGGTGGTAGAGATAGATGAGGCGATCAGATCAACTGTAGCAATGCCGATTGGTTAAACGCTGTCCGATAGTTTCAATGTTAACCAGGGGTCTCCACGCAGTAGGAGGAAACATCTGTGAATACTTCCCAATGGAGCGAGGCCAGACCCTGTTCACAAAGTGGATATTTGGTCTAATTACGTGTAATATATAGATTCATTTTAAATGTAGAGTCAATTAATGATTGATAGCAAAAACAACAAGACCTCATTACACAACACTATCCCAGCCATGGCAATGTTTGTCCAATATGGCGAGCGGAGCTTCTGAGGGAGAAGAGGTGTTTTTGTTTTGATCGTTTTTAAACAAAATGTCTTCAGCAGCCACCTTTTAAAAATGACAGGGGATAAAAGCATTAGCATTTACTCTCATAGACTTACAGCAGGTTTAGCTTGTTATCTAATATACTTTACTCTTTAGTTGTATTTATCATTATATGATTCTTTATGTAACTTTAACGTACCTGACAAAACTCTCCCAAGGATAAAAAGAAAGTGCCTGTGTTTGTTTGTGTAGATTTACGACGCTGCCATGTGTTGGCTGAAGTACGACGCGGGTAATCGACAGCGCCACATGGTGGACGTGCTGGGGTGTGTCCGCTTTCCGCTGGTCTCCAAAGCCTTCCTGTCCAAGACAGTGCAGGCCGAGCCCCTCATCCAGGACAACCCCCAGTGCCTTAAAATGGTCATAAGTGAGTGCAGGAGGGAAATAGCACACACATAATACACATGTATAGAGTTGTATGGACATTTATGAAGGGACAAAATACAGATTAATTTAAGAAAGGTATAGCTATTGTAAGCTAAGTCTATGATAATACACTTTTTTTGTCAAATATCTAATATATATTTGACGTATCTCCTCGCATTTCGCTATATTACCCTTCTCTGTGCCTGCTGAATAAATAATCTGGTACTACACAGCCCTGGCTCTGTAAATGGGAACATAAACAAAGTGGTGAACACAACTGACATCAATTATGCCCATGGATTCGCAATGTGTTTAAATGTGTTATGTGGGGCGGAACCTTGGGGGGAGTTTGTTTTGAGCTTGAAGATAACAAGCGTTCTCGAGAATGACTAACCCTGCCTTTAATGTTGTCTGAAATGCGAGACGTATATACTGTAGTTATAAACGTGTTGTAACAATTCTTCAGATTGTAAAGTTGCTGTAAAAAACAAAGTGTACATTTAATACAGTTTTGGGAGGCCCAATGTGCTTTTAAAGACCTCATTATTGATGGGTGGGTATACAAACAAAAATGGACATCCAACCGTCTCTTGCCTTGCCCCAGGCGGGATGCGCTACCACCTTCTCTCCCTCGAGGATCGGGAGGACCTTGGCGAGAGTAGCCGACCCCGGCGCAAAAAACACGACTACCGCATAGCCCTGTTTGGAGGCTCCCAGCCACAGTCCTGCCGCTACTTCAACCCCAAGGTGAGAGTCACACGCTCGTACCAGACATGCATCAGGAGCACACATAAGACACACACTTTATTAAAGGGTCTCCTACAAGAGCAGTCGTGCTTTTACAGACCAGACAGGTTTGGACTCGTTTTGAAATCCATCTAGCATGTAATTTAGCCCCAAATTCATCTCTAGGGGTGAACAAAGATGTGGATCGTAACCAATCATCACTGACCTATCCTCCCACACCCAGTCACATAGTTGAGTCAGGTCATAATTGAAAAAGAAAGGGCTACACCAACTGAAACAGGACAACTGTCCAAAGTCACAGTTGGACATTTGAATGACATGGTGCCTTCAACTAGATGTACCCTCAACCACACAACTCTATTATACTTCGAGTATGTTATAAGACAAAACAAAACCAAATGACAAATTCTGTTCCGTCTGCTGTCAGGTGAGTGAGAGAGTTCATAACATCTGCTGGTCTGTAATGCAAGTGCACGTGACGTAGCCAATTGTATTCCATTCTATCTGTTTGCATGAATACAATGAACGGACGGCTGCGCCCTGGACGCCAGTCTGTGACAAATTATGTAATGTATAGCCGAAATAGTAAAAATGTGTTTAAAAATCACATCACCGTTATTGACTAAATGTATATTGCGATATATACTGATATTGAATTATTGTCCAGCCGTAGGTCAAGTCATATTTACTAGTCACTATCCCTTATGACGTTAACTACGTTTGTATGTCTTTATGTCTGTCTATCTGTCTGTCTGTCCGTGGCACCCTCCATCAGGACTCAAGCTGGACAGACATCCGCTGTCCATTCGAGAAGCGTCGGGACGCCACGGTGGTCTTCTGGGACAACGTGGTCTACATCCTGGGTGGCTCTCAGCTGTTCCCCATCAAGCGCATGGACTGTTACAATGTCCTGAAGGACAGCTGGTACTCCAAGCTGGGACCGCCCACACCGCGGGACAGTCTGGCTGCCTGCGCTGCCCAGGGCAAGATCTACACCTCTGGAGGGTCGGAAGTGGGTGAGAGAGAGAGCGGGAGAGAGATAATTTAGCATAAAGGATTGTTAGAGCGTTTTTTGGTGCATACACAGCATAACAGAATAAGGAAACATTATATCACTACAGTATTCCTCGGTCGAGTTGTGGGGACACAGCACAACCTCTCTCTCTCTACACATGCATTTGTGGTTTCACAATAAAATATTAACATTTGGTCACACTTGTATCTAATGCAGCTTATAGGCATACCAGTAGTATGGAACAGGCAGGTCACTTATTAGGGGCAGGATAGTGTAGCCAGTTGTTTGTTTGACTGTTGGAGTCTCATGTGATCGCAGGCTTCTAATTCTACATGCATGTGTGTGTGTGTGTGTGTGTGTACATGTTTGTGTGTGTGTGTGTGTGTGTGCGTGCGCGCGTGCAGGCAGCTCAGCGCTGGACTTGTTTGAATGCTACGACACCCGTACAGAGTCATGGCAGGTCAAGGCCAGCATGTTAATGGCTCGCTGCAGCCACGGCTCTGTGGAGGCCAACGGCCTCATCTACGTATGTGGGGGAACCATGGGCAACAATGTCTCTGGGCGTGTCCTTAACAACTGTGAGGTCTACGACCCCAGCACCCAACAGTGAGCAGCACACTGCAGTACACAGGTCACAGCCCAAAGTGTTCATACACGTGTTCACAACGTGTACACAGGTCTACACCGGAGAGATGAATTTAACAATCTTGCGTCTTTTTAGCCCACCACAGCAGTAGAATCATGGTAGTAGATAATCCTTTGTCAATCACTGAGCTATGTGTCTACTTCATATCGTACTTTTCATATTGCGCAGATGGATAGAGCTGTGCGGGATGAGAGAGCCTAGGAAAAACCATGGCCTTGTGGTCGTCAAAAATCGCATATACGCTATTGGAGGACAAGGAGCCGTAGGTAATACGATGTCTCTATTACCTGTAGAGTGTACTATTACGATGTTTTACATGTTTATACTGCTACAATGCATGTAAAATCATATCAAAGAGGTTTATTTATATAGCCGGCCTTATATTAGCGTCAATAAGATGCAGGCATATAGAATTAAAGCCCCTAGCCTAGACCATATCCTCCCATCAGCCAACATCTCCTGCTACATCTCCTTTATACCTAGTGTTTGTGTGTGTATGTGTGTGTGTAGGTGGATTAGATTCTGTAGAGTACTATGACATTGCCAGCAACGAGTGGCGCGCTGCGGCCACTATGCCGTGGCGGGGCCTGACGGTGAAGTGTGCGGCGGTCGGAGACATCATCTATGTGCTGGCCGGCTTCCAGGGTGTCGGTCGGCTTGGACACGTCCTGGAATACCACACTGACACCGACAGGTGTGTGTGTGTGTGTTGGCTCCTGACATGATTACCTTAGTTGTTAATAGTTAGGTAATTATAAATGGAGCCATGATGGCCAGGTAGAAGTTAAGTCAATTTGATTCATATAGCACTCAATCACATAACAATCTCAAAGGGCTTTACAAGACCAAATTTCACGTAGAAACAAACGACACTTGCATAAACTGCTCCTCGCTTTTTAATCCTTATAATATTCCCCTTTTCTTATTTCTCACATACAGATATTATAATTTGGGTCTGCCTATCTACAGCCAGGGAGACAACTATATTATTTGAAATGTTCTAGTATAAATATACTGTAAATGTACAGAAAAAAAGAACAGAGAAAAGTTCTATAAGTATAAAATACATATTTTACATCTAAATAAAATATATAGTGAACTTAAAATAATAATCAAAAGAAGTAATAGTATAGCACCACTCCTTACTGTATTTTAAATGTTATAGTATAAATATACTGTAAATGTACAGAAAAAAAGAACAGAGAAAAGTTATATAAGTATAAAAACATGTTTTACATCTAAATAAAAAATAGAGTGAACTAAAAATAATAATAAAAAATAATAGTAAACTTCTGAGAAGCTTTCACAGTGGTCTCTTGATTTCTCCTGCGGCTGTATTTAGTTTGAACTCTTATGTGAGCTATTTGAAAGCAACAAATTAAACCCTTTGTTTTCTGTTACCACATCGCTAATGCTTTGTTTTGGTGTGAAGGTGGGTGACCTGTAGCAAGGTGAGAGCGTTTCCCGTCACCAGCTGTCTCATCTGCGTGGTAGACACGTGTGGCGTCAACGAGGATGAAGAAATGGACCTCATAGACTCCCAGACCCACGCGGCCCCCGCTGCCGTGGCGGAGGTGGTTTTGTGCCAAAGCTCCAGGCTTCGTGAATGACACCGGGTCAAACAATCACGCCTGGTTCTGTTTGTATTCGCATCATTTTTAGTGGCTAGTCTCAAGTGGCAGTGAGAGTTCTGTTATTGGGTTGGTTATTTTATGCAGATTTTTAAAATGTGTTTTAATGTGTACAGTACATACATTGTTGGAATTATGCACTGAGATACAGTACTTTTACTTTGACGATATTTGTGTAATATATAATTAAGGCTTTAGCTTATATTAAATGTGTATGTAAATAGTTATAATGTAGTGTGCTATGGTACATAATAAACTTTGTAAACATGGTTTTCCGTGCATATTATACATGAGGCCAACCTGATCACGCAACCTCGGTCTGGACTTCCTCAATGAAATAGGTTTGTCGCCTGTGTAGTATGTAAACAAGTTTGATTATAATGCATTAGCACCACCTTTATGACATGTTTTGAGGTGAGGGGTTCCACACTGATATTCCCAGCCAAGTCAAACTAGCTTGCGAGATCAGGATGGTGTCACGAAATAATATTCTAGCCTGACGGATTTTGCAGTATTTTTTTTTTTTTACTTGAAGACACTTGTTTACTCATGTTGTGGCCAAACTTACTAGAAGTAGATTTGGTATAAATGCTATCTGCACATTACATAAAAATACATGGGATGTACATTAATGCATTCTTAAGATTTTATTCCAATAATAAAAATGTGTAAGCAATTACATGGTACTAAATGCATGCAAAATGAAGGCAGTTGAAGATAAAATGGCAGCAATTCATTTCATAAGATACCATTATGTTGACTAAAACAGCTGCCCCATATACATGGTATTCATCAATATGCTAAAATAAGGCAACTATGTAGCCTACCTATATTTAATAAATCTAATTTGACTAAGTAAAATAAAGTTAACTATTTTGATATAAAAGTAAAACATATACATACATACATATATATATATATATATATATACACATACATATATATATATATATAAAAAATAAAACAGCAATGTGAAATGGCTTGTAAATTGGTAAAAGCCCTGAAGTGTTAGAGATAAAAGCACATTCTTCAACATGGCAGATTCATGATAAAAATGATTCACTCTACTGTTATCAGGCAGCTATTTGTAGAAAGTAAAGTAGTGCAATGCTTTTGTAAGGGAGAAATTGGGGCTCTATTGGCAAAGCCCCTGAGCATAGGATTAATAAACAGTGGAATGTTCTGGCTCCATCGTTTAGCTTACTGTTCCTCAATCATCAAACTCCTCCTCACTCATTAGGAGGGCAAACTTGTTAAATGCCTCAGGGCCTCCCCCTCCCCTCCCCGCCCCCCCTTTTCTAACCCCCCTTTGACCCCGTTTCCTCCTGCTCCCGGGGGCAGACGACGGTTGGAGAGTTTTACAGTTGCAGTTCCTCACAGCGTCCAGTAGAGTGCGATAGAGCTGCAGAGAGATCAACCCCTTGGCTATGAAGGCTTCAGCTGAGACCCCTCCTCTTAAACGCCTGAGCAGGCCGTGCACCAATGAGCCACTGAACACCCTGACAGACAAAGATGAGAGAGGGAATGAGAATCAAACAGCTTATCAAAACCAAAACACAGTAGATTTACAAGGCAGAGGTCAGGCGTGACTACGAGTCACCACTACCCATGGACCTACCATGACAAGTTCGGTTCAGGCAGCGGCAGCATCAGTAACTGGTTCAGGCAAAATGCGCTCCAGAGGCAAGCCTGCCATTGGCTAAAAGTGTGGGCCACGCCCATATCCACACCGCGCCTCTCCATGTGCCCTACACGTAGATGGTCCAGTCCCATCAACACAGAGCGCTCTACAGACCAGTTCATCTGTGGCACTGGCACAACACACACGCATTACAGTGGGCTGTCAGCTGTACTGAATCATTACCAATGTGTGAAGCTAATAACCGGCTAATAACACATAAAACGCATGCAGAATGCATGCAGTTGTGTCCGGGCCAATGTGACTTACTGACGCGCTGGTAAAATGTAGTTTCTGGGTGGTTGTTCCAAACCAGCTCGCCGTAAACCATGCCAAGCAACAGAGCCTGAAGATGCTGCGGTGACGGCGATGGTTTGGCCTCCCGCAGCCAGAAAGCTGTCACCCCCACAGCCAGCCTGAGGTGAGGATGGACAGCAGCCAAGACAGACTCCTTCACGCCCAAGATTTCCAACAAGACACCAAGTCGCACTGCCAGAGGAGCCTTGGGATCGATTTTCAAAATAATTTACCATTTCGCTTTAGGGATGAGTGTTCAGACTGAGTGTTGTAGCAGCCTGAACGCATGTTTAGCTAAAACATAAGAATCGTTCTAATGTTAATGAATACGCTGTCATAGTTACCTGGCCAAGTGTGTCAAAGTCGAGGGGGATTTTGGGTGGAAGACCCTCCACCATGTTCCTCTTTAGGTTCAGCTCCAGACGGTCATACTCCTCTACACAGACGGGGGCGCTAGAACTCTCTGCCTGTGTCTGTGCAGGTACATTCCGGACCTGACCTACCCCGGCCTGAGGCCCCCCGCGCCCTCTGCCCCCGCGCCTGTTCCTGCTTCTTGCTGGGTCAGTGGCCGCCGGTCCCGTACAAACAGAGCTCCTGCCCCTGTGCAGCAGTATGCCATATATGGCCTGGCGTATGGCCAGCGCGCTGTGGTGCCCGCTGGCCTTCTTGGTATTCTCCACCTGCGGGCGGAGCAGAACCCTGCGCATAACCAGGACATCCAGCACCATGGGGGCCAGACACCCCATGGCCGCAGCCAGAGAAAGGTCTCCTGGCAGCTGGGTGAAGCCCGACATCTGCGCTGTCTTGTCCCCGGAGAACCAGCGCGCTAGAGGGCTTTGGGAGTTGAGTTGGTACTCCTGCGTAGCTTTCCACAACTGGGTGGCCAGTGAACAGTTTCCTCTGTTCGTATTCCCTGCAGCTTGCGCCACTTCCCCCATCAGCCTGTTCACCTCCTCCAGGGCCTCCCCTGGGCCAGAGAAAGAGGAGAGCCAGCAGAGGAGGCCCTCTATGCGGCCCCTTCCCCGCCCACCTGCATTGGTATCCAGCATGGCCAGGAGAGTGTCGGTGCCCCTGGGGGTGATGTAGTCATTGCCGGCCAGCACGGCACAAAGAGGCAGCAGCTCTCGGTTCATGCCTCCGAAGCGTCGACACAGGCCGCTAGTGGTGTAGCGCCTGGCTGAGATGTAGCGCTTGCCATCTTTGCCGTTCAGATTGTTCCACTGGAAAAAGGGGAATGGCAGGTAGCCGCCTGGCATGGCGAAACAGCAGTTCAAGAATGTATCATTTGTTCTTCCTCATTTCATGGGTTGATATCAGTTCAGCTCATTACACAGGCATATTAAATGTTTTGCTTTCCACCCTGCTAGAAAAATCAAGATGGCTAAATGATTAATAGAAAACCACAACCATTACGCTAGCATAGTTTACAGAAACACCACCCAGAAAATACTGTAACTGTATACATGTAATATATATATACACACACACTATGGGACACACATTAATCCAGCTGCCCCCCTTACAAAATAGTAAGCATCACTAAAATGATGTTCTGGTTTGAAAGTTGCATTATTTTCTACACCTTTGCATCAGAAGATCCTACTTTTGTGGACATGGAGGTGGGATTTGTATTTCTGGCAGAGAAAGCACCTTAAAAAAAAGGTCCTCTGTATATTTGAAAGATTAATATAGCAGCTGAGCAAACAATTCTTTTGTATGTGAAGATATATTGGAGTTATTGTGTCATAGCCAGGCCAGTTGTGCTTCCGTTGTGCTTCCGTTGTGCTTGTGTGCGTGTGTGTGTGCGTGTGGCCCAGGAAGCCATGTAGATGCACTTTAAAAACCACTGTGATCTAAACATTTTGTTATTTTTTTTGTTAGAAGTTATTACGCACCTGGTAGGTCAAAGATATAAAAGTCGCTGTCATTGGTCAGAACTGGACAGTTCCACTGGTGAGCCAAACAAGCTATCTCTCGATCAGCCTCAGCTGGGCACTGGACCACAGCAACTCCTGTCTGATTGAGGTAACTAGTGAAAACCTCTCGCACCAGCATTGGGAGAACATGGCCATTGCGGCCGTGAGAGAGAGAGTCTGCCTCTTTTATCTTGGACTGCAGGCGTTGTCGCAGAGTGGCAAACTTCTTATCACTGGGGTCTGTTCCTAAAATGTAAAATAATGTATAATTAACCACATTATAACTCAGGACAACACCCTTTTTTTTGTTTAGACGGATCAAAATTGGAGCAGTACCTCCATCCATCACCACATAAGGCTGGATGTTACAAGCTGCCATGGCAGAAAAGAACTGGTCCAGCAGGAATGAAAAAGCATCATAGTCCCCACCATGTTGCAGGTCCAAGCCTTGAGTGAAGTACAGGCGGAAGTACATGCTACTGCCGTCAATAACCAGACGACTGTCCCTGAACTTCACATCTTGAAAGAACTGTCGGTTCCCCTCCACGTAGGTAGTAAGTCCATGCACTCCCATAGTATCACAGTGCCTAGAAAAATGCGAGATAGTTACACTAGTTTTTCCACTTGCCTTGATTTGCCACAGTAGTTCACTTTCTATATGTATTTGCTGTGCTGTAGACCTTGGTTAAGCAACAGCAAATCAGTATGCAATGGGAAAATAGTACAGAGACTGGTCAGATGTCTTGGAAAAGTAACTTTTTCCTAGTACCGTACGAGGGAGGGTGTGAATGACTAAAAAGTATCTTTGCTTAGGAAAGCATATTCAACATACAATATGTTGTGGATATATTCTAAATTCAAAAAACACGTGGAAAAACAACAATGTATGGTTGGCTAAATCATGTATATTAAATACATAAACAACCGAATTATCTTACCCCCAACTTTATGTTTACATTTAAGAGACTACTTCCGTGTTACATTTACCTTCAAATCAAAGTACCGTACTATCTTGTACTACAAGTGCATTATGCTAGCCTGTGGTAAATGCATATTGTTGTTTGTATCACGTAATATTTTCGTTTATTGTGTAACACAATTATAACGGCGATCGTGTGATTAATTTAACAGTAATTAAATAATAGAAGACGAATTTGAAGATTTGACTCTTAATTTGAAATCTGGTCATGTCGCTGTTTCTCGCGAGAGTTGTGCGACAACGCACTAGCTAACGAGCGGGCTAGTCAGTTTTGCATTTCAATTTGAGATTCATTTTAGATTATTATGACCACCATGTCTGGAGGAACTAATCCTACGACTACGGGCCCGAGTCAGTCTATTACCGGACACATTTCACATCGGAAAAAAGAAAGTATTACGTCCGCAAGGTTCTGGGAGAGCCACGATACTTTAGCCCAACTAGAGATGGTGCGTCAGTGGATCGGGAAGCACTACAAAAAGGTAGCTAGCAACAAAGCTAACTAGCCGCCCCCTGCTAATAAGCCTTGTGCCCCCGCCTGTGTAAACAAACACTATCTTAGATGAAGAGATTAAACTAAGTAAAGTATCTCCTCCTTGGGATAATATTAATCTCACATGAGAAACTTTCTTATAATGTTCAAGCCTATTATAAAGGGGAAAAAAAACGATTTTAGTCCTCTCCCTGTTAAAATGTTAAGTATGAACATTTTCCAAGTCGGTATACCTATTGTCTGTGTGTCTAGTATTTGTTAGTGGATGCTCCGACATGTCAGGCTCTGGCTGCAGTGACTCTCCAGCTTCTCCAATTCCAAGAGGAGGATTTTGGGAGTCATGCCAGCAACCCTGCTCTCACCAAGATCCCCGTGAGTGACCCGTCTCTCTGTTTTTCTGTCGCATATCGAAGTGTTTATTCCCTTCCATTTATATTGAGATGTTCTGTTTCTGATGATGACCTGTGATGTGATTATATAAATTTAGGCGCAGTGCTTTCTGGACCTGCGACCAGGGGGCGGACTTTGTCAAATTCTTGGCTCCGCCTACAAATTCAAGACAGAGCAGGGTTGGTGAGTGCCTTAACACTTTTACCCTTTGGCCCCTTAAAGGTGGAGTCAGCAATTGTAAGATAATACAAATGTATGTCAAATTCAGATCATATCTCCTTATGGTATGCTAGCAATGCATTTTGTGTGTGCGCTGAAAAGCGAATCTGGTGTTTCCTTTAAATAGCAACACAAACAAAGTTGTTCAGATCGCACCAAACTCAGGGTTCCCGCAGGTCCTTAAAAAGTCTTAAAAGTCTAGAATACAATAATCTGAATTTTAGGCCTTAAAATTTCTTAAATATGATTTTGACAGGTCTTAAAAAAAATTGTATTATAAAGTTAAACTATGTATATCGTTAAAAACTAAAAACTGTTTGATAATCACGTTGAAAACCTTCACACTGGGGTTTTCAGCGTGTGTTGAAGCCTGTTGTTGAATATGATGCCCGCTGCAACTCATGCAAGGAAATTGTAAAGAAAAGACCATCAGCTTTCACTAAATGAATATACTTTGCTAATTCTGAGATTCCGATTTAGCTTCATATCAATTGTCGTGGTCTTAAATTGCATTCATAATGGTCTTAAAAAGGTTTTAAAAATTATTAAATGTAACTTGATGAAACCTGCAGAAACCCTGACACTATCCCAGACTTGGCAATACTGGCAGCACTTCTGAGAGTGAACCCCATGACATTGAAGGGATATGTGTGTGTTTTGATTGAGTTAAAAAATCAATCTTTCTCCCGCATTGCTGACGCCACCTTTAAATACACGCTGCATTACCTTCAATGTTTATGTCTCACTTGCTTTTTATAACTTCTTTATAATCTCCTTCATAGGCGTAGGTTTGACTTACAGAATCCATCGAGGACAGAACGCAATGTTGAAATGTTTGGTGCTATAGAGAGAGCACTAATCCAGGTAACACACAAACACACACACACACACACACGGATACCAGTTTGACAATTCAATAATATTCTTCTGTGTGTTTTGTACAGAACAACTGTATGACACAGCCCATAGTGTACCTAGACCCTTCTATGGACCAGGAGCTAGCCAGCAGACTGACCAGTATCATAGTAAATCACCAGGTACACAGTATTGGAAATTACAGAGTCAGAAGTGAAATCTTGTAGGCCGGAACAACTGAATATGAGCATATCTGAGCATATCTGAGCATATCTGAGCATATCGTCGTGGCCATTGCATTACTATTATGTTGTTTGGTTTAAGTCCTACCTACTCACAATGTGTTTTCCTTCACAGGGTTCAGTCACTGAGGACAGAGTGATTGCCACTCACCACATCTACTCACCACCAGCCGCCACAGATGAAGGTCAGTCGGTGCCACACATGTTCATGCACCGTGTGCGTGTAATTGTGTCTTCTTCTGGCCACAAGGGGGTAGGGTTGTGCTGTACACAGTATGTAAACAATGCATTGGGTATATGCATGCTAAATTGTACTTTGTCTAATAATCTGCCTAAGAATTAATTTCGAACAAAAAGGTGGTGCATCTTTGGCCAATTTCCTATTAAATTACAGATAACATAGTGAAGGCAAACCCCTCATTGTGCTCAGATATTTAGCAAATATTGAAATACTCTTGCAGGTTTGACCATAGTTCTACATATGTAATCATGTACTAATAGACATTTATAAACATAATAAACACTCAAGAACAGAAAATATTGTAGAATGTTATATTATATATGTGTATATTTTATTTATTTATTTATTTTTCTTCTATGTTCAATGTCCAGATGAATGGATGCGTCCAGTAATGCGCAAAGATAACCTTGTCCTGGTTCACTGGGGCATGCAGCCCGACAGGTAACACAACACACACACACGCACGCACACACGCACACACTACCTGCACGACCATTTCACTCAAAGTGTTGTTTCCGTCTCAACAGTTACGACAGCTGGCTGTGCTCCAGTGACGTAGATGGAAAGGTTGAGGAGCAGCCTCAAGTTGACGTACCCTGGCAGGTGAGAGTGCACGCACACACACACACACACACACACACATATTACACACACACATTAATACTAAAATCCTGTGTATTATATCTAGTGCACTACCACTTGATAACCACTGGAATGTTAAAATAACACTCCACTGTGTGTGTGTGTGCGTGCGCTCCAGGTCCACGCCGGATGGGTTCTGGACACTGACGTTTACAATGAGTGGATGAACGAGGAGGACTACCACGTGAACGAGAGGCAAGCCCCCGTCATCCTCCGCAAGCGCATCTCCCTCAGGGAAGAACAGGTGCGTTTTGTGGCTGCAGGCTCGCCTGAACCCTCTGCTAATGTGAACGCATTCAGAGAGAGCCCGCGCGGCTCGTAGGGAAGAAGAAGCGGACGCGTGTTCTGGACGGTTGTGGCTCTGGTTAATGGTGTAGGCTACGCAGGCTAGCTCCATCCGGTCTCACTGTGTTTAAGTATCTTACAGTACTATAAATATGTACCCCTACCTCCTTCAGAGGTGCTTGGTGATTGTGAAATTCTGGGCGGATACCAGTGCTGAGAGATACCGATGTGGGTGAAGTACTCCAATATGGCCAACGTTTTCTTTCACATTATCCTCTTACGCCTCTCCATAGTCGCGTCCCAACCATTGGCTGTTGTGGGCGGTATCGTAGTACCGCCTATTGGGTCTTCACCCATTCAGCATTTAGCCAGCGCCACATTGATACGACACGACAGATAAACATTGACGACTGCTATTAGGAAACCTGGTTTGCCGACAGGCCGTTGGCAGTCAACAGTGCTTATATCGTCCGATACCGATCTACCGCCAGTTTATTGGTGCATCTCTATCGCCGTTACCTTTAATCTGTTATTTATTATTCATTTGATCTTTGCCTATCGTCCGTTAGGACCAGAAAGTCATGCCTGTGAAGAAGCGAAGACGCTCTCCTTCCCCTCCCTCCTCTGAAGGCAGGAAGAAGGGCAAGAAGGGGTAATTATCATTCAGCAGAGCTATGTGCAGCCAGTGGCAAAACGGCTAGGTCAAGTCTGTGTTGACGAGGTCATGCTTCTGCAGAAGGAGGCGTGGACAGATGGAGGAGGAGCCAGAAGAAGACCTGACAAAAGACATGGAGGACCCGACCCCCGTCCCAAACATGGAGGAGGTGATCCTGCCAAAGAATGGTAACCACGACTACATACGTATACGTACATAACGCAACACAGTGAAAGTGGACGTAACCACTATCTCCAGACTTTTATTTTAGTCATTCTTCTAACATGTCTCCCTCCTCTCTCCATTTTTTTTCCTCCCTCTTTTTTTCCTGCTAGTTAATTTGAAAAAAGACAGTGAGAACACTCCGGTCAAAGGGGGGGTGATGGCCGACTTAGGTGAGTTACTGTCTCTGCTGTGTTTGTAAAGCATCATGCAACAAACAAGCAGCACACCATATGTGATGGTAAATCCATGCCATAAATATTAGGGATTGGCTTTACTCTTGCATGTGTAAATATGTATGTCATGGATTAACCTTCATACATTGTGTGTTGTCTGTTTGTTGAGCCCAATCACAAACAAACACAATGGGCCCTATTTCAACGATCTAAGCGCACGGTCTAAAGCGCAAGGCACAAATTTGACTTAGGGCATGTCCAAATCCCATAATGCTACTCACGCTGACTTCAGACCAGGTTTATGCTGGTCAATCACACACAATCACTTTCCGCTGTCTCAAGATAACAATACACCAGCTATGCGCTAGACCACACCTCCTGTTTAGACCAACACACCCACGGGCGCTCAAATGGGCGCAGGTGCATTTGTTATTTAGCCAACGTGGGCGCTGGACAGGAAAATGACCCTGCGTCTGCGCCTGAAACTAGCAAAGACTCTTGCGTTCCCGCTTTGCGCTGCATTGTGCCGGGTGTAAGATAGGGCCCAATGTGTGCTTCAAGAGAAACACTGAAATAAAACTGTAGAGACAGCACCCCATCCGCAGGTTGATGCAGACGCATATCATCAATCATCAATAATTTTGTCCGCATATACTGATCACATGTCTGTGAAAGAGTTATGTACATGTAAAGGTTTTGTCTTTCTGATTCATCGCCCGCAGATGAACAAGAAGACGACTTCCCCGGCAGGGTAAATGCAAATGTCATTTGACTCCTATACATTTGATTTCACACTGTAATCTGGTGTTAACACAGCGTCTGCCCAAATGCCGTAAATGTAACTGACATGGCGTAGATGTACCGTATGTGCAAGTATTCAGATGGGGCGGTTGTCTTCCCGCCTGTGCAGGAGGATGAGGACGGTCGAGGGGACGTATCTCGGCTGTCAGATGCCGAGGACAGCATCACGGAACAGACCCACCACATCATAATACCCAGCTACACATCATGGTTCAACTACAACAGGTATTTGCAGTTGAACATTGCATGCATGTTTAGCATGCGTTGTCACACACACCTTTGCTATCAGCCTTTTATCGGAAATAATTAGACCTTAACTAATACATTGCGATAAGATAAAGATAGATGTCTGACCACAATACCATGGACATAAACCTGGTCTCTTCTCCTTGAGGGGGAATCTTGGTACATTTGAAATCACATTGTTTTGTTGTTGTTCTTTTGTACATTTCTTAATAGTCCATCAGTAATCAATCAGCCCAGCTGTCACAGTGTTTGGTGTTCGGCCCACTGTCTGTTTACATCTCTCATTCTTTGTAGCATTCACCAGATAGAGAAACGTGCGCTGCCTGAGTTCTTCAATGGAAAGAACAAGTCCAAATCACCAGAGATGTGAGTGCTATTGACAAACTGCAAAAAAAAAAGAAACTATGATTAATAAAAGGCGGATGACTGACCGTGTGATTTGGCAGCTTCTTGGCGTACCGTAACTTCATGATCGACACGTATCGCCTGAACCCCCAGGAGTACCTGAGCTCCACCTCCTGCAGACGTAACCTCACCGGTGACGTCTGTGCTGTCATGAGGTAGGAGTCTCTAATAATAGCCTCTGTTGGGAAAACACTCTTCTCCTTATCTCAATGAGACGGACTGGTTAAATGCATGTTTTGAGAAGTTTGCGTTTCACATCTGTATACCTATTGGCACATAGACTGACTTCATGAATCTGTGTTTGTCTACACATCCTGTGTTTGTGGGCAAATACTGCATATATATATATTATTAGCTTAACATTAGCTTATTAGCTTAACATAGAGCTTTACATGTGTATTCATTGCATGTGGGCATTTTGTACTTTTAATCATATCAAGTGTGTGTGTGTGTGTGTGTGCGTGCGCGCATGCAGGGTCCATGCACTGTTGGAGCAGTGGGGGTTAGTGAACTACCAGGTGGATGCAGAGAGCAGACCCCTCCCCATGGGACCCCCACCCACCCCTCACTTCAACGTACTGGCCGACACACCCTCTGGTCTGGCCCCCCTACAGCACAAACCCCTGCAGGTAATACACACACACACACGTGTGTTTGTGTCATGTGACTGTTCTCATTTAAATATGCTCAGCTGAATCCTTTCTGTCTGTCTGTCTGTCTGTCTGTCTGTCTGTCTGTCTGTCTGTCTGTCTGTTTTTCAGGTGTCAGCTTCGCAGCATATGTTGTATTTCCCAGAGAGAAGCAGAGAAAAGCCTTCCGACTGTCAGAACTTTGGTTTGCGTCCTGACATCTACGCCCGGAAACACCCCAAGGTACCATGTGACCCGCTTGGCTTCCTCTCACGTTCTCACGTTCAAACCCATTTGTAGTCAAATGTACAGCGAATGAATGCTGTGTGTTCCTGTTTCAGAGTAAAGGAGGGAGTGCAGGAAGGGAATGGACAGAACAAGAGACCCTATTGCTGTTAGAGGTAAACAAAACTACATTTACCAGCAGCACTGTACATGCAGACTACGTAGGTGTTAAAGGTATAGTCAGTCATTCTGGAGACAGCCTGTTGTTATCTGAACTACATCAAAACGACAACACCTCTCCCTTACAATGCCGCAGGGTGCCCCCCTCAGAAGCTCCGCCCCACGCAAATTGGAAACGCATTGCGAAAGCTGGGATAGTGTTTGCTGTGGTGCGGCCTGCACCACTTTGCTTGCGTTCCTATTTACAGAGCCGATCACATCTTATCAGCGCGCACAGAGGACTAGCAGCTAGCGACGAGATATTTGGTGTAGACTCGTATTAGCTTCCAATCGCTGACTCCACCTTTAAGCCTGCATCATGATCCTGTGCTTTCACTTGTAACCCACAGGGGACGGGGGGGGGGGGGGGGGGGGG
>JAODUK010037303.1:0-21410 GCA_027564635.1 Typhlichthys eigenmanni | reverse complement strand
TGTGATAAATAATCGCGATCTCATTATTGATCAAAATAATCGGGATTAGCATTTTGGCCATAATCGTGCAGCCCTAGTATGTGTGTGTATATGTGTATATGTATGTATGTATATATGTATATATATGTGTGTATATATATATATGTGTGTGTATGTGTGTATATATGTGTGTGTATATATGTGTGTGTATATATATGTGTATATATATGTATATATATATATATATATATATATATATATATGTGTGTGTATATATATGTGTGTGTGTATATATGTGTATATATATGTGTATATGTGTATATATGTATATGTGTGTATATATGTATATACTGTATGTATGTATATATGTATGTATATACTGTATATATATATATATGTATGTATATATATATGTATGTATGTTTGTATGTATATATATATATGTATGTGTATATATATGTATGTATGTATGTGTATATATATGTATGTATGTATGTATGTGTATATGTATGTATGTATGTATGTATGTGTATATATATGGATATGTATATGTATGTGTATATATATATATGGATATGTATATGTATATATGTATATACTGTGTGTGCGTATATATATATGTATATATATATATGTGTATATATATATATGTGCCTTTTTATATTTTTCTGTTCTTATTATTTTACATGTATACACGAAAGAATATGTATGGTACTATGAACTGTTATAATCCATGTTTGTTGGTTGTCTGTCATGATGAACTGCGATGATGATTCTTCACTGCAAAACAAATCTACCTTTGGGTATTAATAAAGTTACCTACCTACCTACGATATATATATATATAGAAAAGAAATCCAGTTTACATAAAAATGGGGATTTTATGATCTGAAAATGGCTCTATACGTCATATCTGTAGAAAATTACTCTGTAGTCATGCGTCATCGTTAACATCGTTAACGTTAACATTAATGCTAACTCACTCAGATCATTGACTACGTTTAACATTTTTTGTGTTAGGCAATGAGTGGAGTCAGGCTCAGAGCTGGGGTGCAGTTGCACTTTTAATATGCAATTCTACAGTTTTTCCACTGGATAGGGACTCCAAAATAGAGCAATCATAGTCTATCATAGTCAGAATATATGGAAGTTCATTGTAAAAGGACCTAACGTCTCTTTACATACAAAGTCAATTACAGATTTTCTCCAATAAGTTAGTCAAAACCTTATTTGACTTTTAATATTTAGTATTTTCATAATTTTCAAGTTTCATCAATAATTCACTATTCTATTTTCATACACATAAAATAAAGAAAACTCCACAGAGGAAGCTGGTAAAAAATAAAACCACACGTGACATTGTTTACCAGTTAAAGGCAAGGCTGTTTCATGAGGGTGTACGACATCTTCTGGCAGATATTAAGGCTATATAGGAGGCCAGGCAGTGCCGTTCTGAAGATGTAGTTTGACATAATTGGTTTGGAATTACTGTTTGATATTGACTTTCAGCCTTTCTTCAAGCATTACTGTCTCAAGGAGGTAAACTGAGATGTGTCCATTCACTGTAGAATTTGCAGTATGACCCTAAATGATGAGTATGACATAAAAAATAAGAATAATGTATGACTGTCTGCAGTGCTACAGACATCAGGGTCACTGCTTAATGCCAAGATCAAGTGCACATACTAACTTTAATATGGAGGCCTCCCAATAAATGAATTAAGCGGCACACATTCAGCATAAAGCAATTATGTCCTCAGTAGATGTCCTGAGATATGTGGTACCTGGTTGTGTTTTTAAAATTCTGCTCATGTGGTTTGTAAATAGGCCATAAAGAGAGTGCAGACAGCACCCTGGGCAGTTATCTTGTTTTAGGAGCATTTTCCATAGTAAATAGACATGTCAGACTAAGGACAAAAGGTATGTGTAAATCTGTCTAAGAGGTAGAATGAAAAGTCTGCTGGTGGCAGCAGATGTATGGGCTCCCTGGCGGGAGCAGTCTCCCAGCCCAGATGCACTTTCCTGTTTGAGTAGGTGGTAAATACGCCAGCACTGTACATGGTGTACCCACAAACACTTAATAGCTCATTAATACAGTGCGCTGACAGGTTGGGAGGTATTTCTGATGATGTTAGCACTCGGAGATGCTTGGCACAGCTTCATAAATCCATCTATCGCCCAGCCCTGCCTCGCCTGAGGGGCCGTTTATTTAGTAAGCATCATTTGATTGTTAAACGAGAGCCGCTTTGCCGTAAGCCACCTTTTCCTTCCCCGCATTCCAAAACAAGTAATAAAAAAGTAAGCTGAAGAAATGTAAGGAAACGTCCCGGTGGCCATTGATAAAAGACAGATGGCACAAAGCTGTGGCCTCAAACAGGAGAAATTATGCAGTTTATTTGTATGGCTGGTGTTTTTTTTCTTCCCGTTTCACATACTTTGCTGGGTTTTACCTGTTGGCTTATAGCATCCAGCCAGCCAGCTAGTTCAGAGCTCTACAGTGGTGATGGAAGTGGTTTCTCATTTCCATGGCTCTGGGCAGTGTTGTGTGCAGTAAACATGAGCTTGGCTGAGTTGTACCAATCCATAGGCCTGGGGACAGACAACCAACATTAATCACAGGCTGGGGGCCTGATTACATTGCCCCTCTCCTTTTAAGCAAAACTTCCTCTGGGTTGTTGCGTATCTACAGGCCTGCTAGCTTGCCCTGGCTTCACACTTACAGGCCCTCAACCCTCCTGTTGTCAACGCCTTCCTTTTTGAAAAGCTCAAATTACTTGACATTGATGAATGACTTACAGTTGTTACTGAGGTAACTTTGTATATTTATTGGGGATGTCTTATCAAATCTCAATAGGTTTTTTGTGGTTTGTGTTGAAGTATTGATCTTTTCAATTCCCAGTGCACATAGCTTCTTTCATATTTTACATTTGGCTTTAGACTGAGCCTCTTCCGTTCATTAGCACTATGTGTCATATAAGCGACTCGTCTGTGAATGTGATGCCTGGTATATTGGCCCCTGTATGCATTTCAGCACTATCAGGAAGTTGGGCAGTAGGTGTTCATTTTAGTGCAGCCATACAACTAATTCTTCCAGTTTATATGTAAAGTCATATTTGATCCGCTTTTGTTAACGTGCATGTCAATCAAATTACCTTTCCTGTCAAGTAGGCTGGTCTCTTGACACAGTTAGACAACGCTGTATCCCAGATTTTACACTAGTAAAAGCTGGCTTAGCAAGACAAATCCATTATTTTATTTAGTATTTATGTTGGGAGGGCCTCCATTCTCTAATGGATGGTACTCTTTGGGGCTGAGGCTGTGACTCACCTTAAGCATTGCCTCAATACAGGAACATTATTTGTTTGTTTGTGTTTAACTTCTTTTTTTCCCAGATCGCAGAAAGACCCTAAATGCTATTGCCTTATATAATTTTTTATACATTTTTTCTTTGTCGTAGTCATATAGCCAATGTTTTAGGAATATAACCGGATAATTGTGTGTTGGGCATTTTCTATATCCTGGCCATGACTTTAAATTTATTAAGATCTTTTAGCTTCAGGTCATGTGAATAGTGACGTTAACTCTTATTCTGTTTTACGGGGAACTATTTGACAATACAACTTTGTTAATTTATTTATGTTACCTCCATTTCAAAGTGCTAGAAATGCTGGTGAATGCTGAGAGGCGAGAAGCTTTAATGTTGCATTGTTGTAGAAAGGTCCAACATCAATCAAAAAGTTTTACGAACTATAGAAGAAAGCTGCTCAAAATAGCTATAACAACAAACGTGCATTGATTCCCCGTTCAAATTCATTCTGAGCTAGAAGATGGCATTGAATGCATCGAAGCCTGAAAATGTTGAGCCATTGCTCTGAAGGCCAATGTCAATTGATCAATTTTCAAACCTCAAATTGATATTGACCTGCCTCATCTCGACTAACATGATATGCTCACACTGCACACTAGTAAATCAGTCCAACATAACACAGAGTGGACAGAGGACTCTCTTTAGATTAGGGTAAACCCAGCCATATTTGAGTGTTGCAGGAAACAAGCAGTCAAACACTTGTTTCCTCTTATAAATCAAGTGTATACCACAATGCTCTTTATTGATAGTTTGTTTCTGCCCCCACCTGAGGATTGGCTTTTTAAATATCAGTCAAATATTTATCGGATTCATTAATGGCTTTTACATGAAGTGGCTTTTGTCTTTTGCTGCTGTAATTATACCTCCATACTTGTGAAAGTGCTTAGCAGACAAGTGGGCCCTAAAGGGCATGGACTGGGGAGAGGAGCTAGTTCCTTGCTTAATGTATAATGCATAATGAAATTAGAGCACAAACCCAAACCTTGCACAATTTCTCAAGGCCTCCCTTAAACCAATGCATTTTTTTACTTGCCCGGGAACTACGTCTTTCAAATCTAGAGCAAAAAGAGAAAGAAATATTAATAATTGTCTTAATGTGATGATAATGTGTGTAGTGGGACCGGCCAATGTCGCATACTGACTGACTAACCTTGTTAAAAAGCACATGTGCTACAAAAAGAATGCGCAAAGTGTCATACTCTGCATACTATACTATACATTTTATAGAGAAATAAGCTGTATAGTATGTCAACGAAGAGAGCTCTCTTTATTGACTTTACATTGTTAAGATAAGATAATGCAATTGCTGACTTTTACCAAAACATTTTAACTTAAGGTTAATTTGTTAATATTCTGTATTACATGTGTGTCTATACGATGGCTGCTGTTTTTCATGCCTGCTGGCATGGTCTTTTGGAATGCGTACCGGTAGGGGTAATCAGACTGGTATGCGTCAGTAACTAGGGATGCACTGATCTGTATTCTTTGGGCCGGTACTGATTTGCTGATTTTCAGTCTGCAAAGTCGTCCAATACCGATACAGATTATATACTTTTTAGATATTATTCATAAATGTAAAATCATTTTTTGCTCCTGAAACATTTTTACTCACTGTGAGCTCATTTTTCATTCTACCTGCAAGTCCTGCACCTACACAATCATGGCTAATATATTCTTGTGCTCAAAAATGTGTTTTGGGAAGTGTAACAGTTATTTAATAAATCAATATGAGATGCATTTCTTTGATAAATTATTTAACAAAAATATTTTAAACATTGAGTAAATGCACAACATTCTGTAGTTCTAAGTGCCCAAAAGTGTTAGCAATATTGATAAAAGTAGGGGGGAGTCCATATATTTTTGAAATATTAACATGTTGACAAGCGCTACAAAGTAATTTACTATATCTCTCACTAATACCTGATATGACTAAAACCTGGCAACATGTGGCTCTCATATTCTATCATATTTTGGATAGGTTAAACGGTCTCCTCGCAATGTCGTTCTATCCACCCACGACAATGTCTTCCTATCCCGCCTGCAACAGCCATTTAATTGACAAACAAAGATGTTTTTTTTTCATACCGACCATTACAAAGGAAAATCGGACTACCACCAATCTCGTATTTTGAGTGAAAATCTTCCGGTTCCGATCTACTTCCAATCTATCGGTGCATCCCTATTGGTAACATAAAGCGGTGGTTGCCCAGTCCTGCGTGAACAGCAGTCCACACCTGAAGTCGGGACACTTGGCGTAGTACTGCCGGGGCCACTATGGCACGGAATACTGTTAAACAACACCGTTTGTTTCTGCAAACTGAATGTAGACTATGTAGTGTGCGTGCTAATTTGCATACGGCAAGGAAGTGCGAGCTTCGAACCGAGTGGAGATGCATACAAATGTGTGATCAGACGTAGGCCTACTTACAGATGCCCACTTGTGATGGAATCGCCCGAGATGGATGCTAATAATGCTAGGCATGAACAGGACCACAGCGTGTGTATATGGTGCTGGACATTTATGAAGGATGAAAATCTCATAGCTGCTCGTCATTTTAACCCTTTGTTTTTCCTAAGAAAGGGGGCGTGTACGCCAAAACGACTGCAAGTTTGACGTCACGTTCAGTCCGCGGGAATTAGGCCTCCCTAGTTTTTACTTGTTTAACCCAGGATGTTAAATTGCCACTGATTCCATTAATGCTCTGCTGGCACAGCTTCAGAATCACAAGCCAGCTTTCCACTCCTTTGAATGCTAGATCAAAGGTTTCAAGATAGATGGCCCGCTGTGCTGTGCATTGACAAAGTATACCACCTGTGTTTGATGCATTCTATCTTCACCATTTCTAATTATCTACAAGTGTATGTTCACAACAAAGACAGCGGACATTCATCTGTGTGATCTCCTGCACTCAGAAACATGTAAAGCACTTTCCTTTTAAATGGTTCCTTCGTCTTTGGTCAAGTGGCAGTGCTAAAGTTTCTGTCATGGTTGTTGACACAATTATTATTATTTTTATTATTGTTATAATCTCAACTTTTAAGTTTTGCAGAGTTTTGTGGGTTCTGTTTTATAGTTATGGAAAACTATTTTAGAAATGGTTATTGATGTCAACTCAACATCTGATTTACTGTGCATAAACCTGGCGACCCTTCAGATCCAAATGTTCAGTTAACCTAATCCTAGTACCCTTCCCCCCCCTCGTCGTGTGCACGCAGTGCGATGGTGTCTACATGTTTGACATGTGGGTTAATTATATTACATGTTTTATACTGATTCATGATTAATTAGGACACCCTAGCACATGTAGGCCTATAACTATGTTAATACTGCACGAGTGATGCACTGCAACGCACCACCACGGTGGTACAGCGAAACGTCTGATATCATGCTAGTTTTACAAAGGTGGCTCTGCCGGTTATCCGCGGAGACAAAGCTCATAAAAAGTTAGCAATTGTGTGCATGCGTGTTAACGATACAGTTTACTAGAGGCTTGCCCTTCGTATGTGTGTGTGTGTGTGGCTTTACAGGGTACGTAACCCCTTCTCTCCAGGCTTAAGAAGGTATCAAACTTTGAATCAGCATTCTAATTTGATATTCGTCAATTTGATTGGCCAGAAATTCTGTCATAGCGCTACATGACGTCAACAACACCTTTCATTTTTTCAGGAGAAGTGATCGTAAGACCTATTTTAGTTCAACGAAAACATCACTTAGCGCACCAAAAATCACATTAGCACATTTTTATTTTTAAGGACTACATTTACATAGCCAATAGGTGCTGTTGTCTTGCCATTGATAGTAAATGTGTGTGTGTTTTTATTAAGGAAACATTTGTAAATGTGTATATTGGAGAGCTAAGTGACGTCGTATATATTTCTCACCTCGGGTCTTACAAGGTTTTAAATGAAAACATTTTTTTAGTTTTGATTGGCTAACAAAGTGTAGCGAGAGCACAGACTTAAAGCTTATGTAGCCTGCTTCAGATATGCCTCTACGTTTTATTCCTATAAAATGGGATAAGTGTTTCATAAATTAAAAATAACATTCTTGTCTCATTTTGGTCACTCCTTCTCTGAAGTGGTTGACTGCACACCACTGTTATATACATTATAATACATTTAATTCCACGTTGATTCTAATATGTTATCGGTTTTAACAGTGAAACACGTAAGCATGTGAGGATCCCTGTGGTATAACCTGTATTTCTGCATTCATTAATCCCCATTATCTCCTGACCTTCATCTACATCATGATGATAATCAACACATTGTGATGATATAAACTACTAATAACACACACAAACCAGTTATATGTGTTCATGTGTTTATTTGTTTATTGAACACATTCACAACCTAGGCAGGGGAAGTGATATGAACCACCACAACAATAATTGGTGTAATTAAAGTCATGTGTTTCAAGTCATGACATGATCTTTGGCTTAGGTGCAACAATTAATATCAGCCATGTTTGAGTGGAGCATGCAGCAATATTAATTATCCACAGCATGTTTTTGATTGTATTTACGTTTTGATGTGTCACATGTAATTTGATCAAGCCCCTTGTTTGTTTGATGTTATGACCCTGATATCTGACATTTATATAAATGTAAATATGTATTATATTTGACTGTCTGCTTCTGTGTGCTAGTGGCTTCTTGATACATTTTGGGAATTGCTAAAATCAGTTTGCTAGAGAAAATGTAGTCCTGATATCCACAGCTGGAAAATCTTGCACATAATTAAATGTACTGCAGTAATCTAAGTAATTAATTGCCAATAAAACGGTTTGATGGAACACCCAAAACCTTAGGAAGATGAAAAGATGTGTAAGGAAATCCTGTTGTTGCCCCAGAGGTTGTCTGAGCTCCAAAGGGAGAGGTGTAATTAGACTGTGTGAATGTGAGCAATCCCTAGGCTGTCAGAAACCCACCCCCTGCTTGCCACCATGGGGTACGGCAGAACGTGTGGAGAAATACCCCCTTATCCAATTAAATTCAAGCATGCCTCTCCTTCTCTAACCCTTTATTCAGCTTGACAGACCCACATACCTAATAGGTGTTCTATCTATCTAATCTGCTGCTCTTTTTAGCAGCAGATTGGTCGTGGGCTTCAGTTCTTGGAATTTGGGAAATTATGCCTGGTGGTGGGGAGATGCATTCAAATGAACTAGCCTGGTCAGGATATACAAGTGGGACTGAGAAGCCCCATTGAGGTGAAATGAGCCACAAGGTGCTGTGCTTAAGCCAAGCAGTAGTGCTGAGTAACGGCTCCACCTCACAGAGAGGTCAGCAGCTCACTAAGTCAACGTACAGTACACGATTAGAGGGTGAAAGTTGTATTGCAAACGCAATTCTCTCAATGTTGTTCAACTATAAAAATGGATGATTTAGTATGGCGTTCAGCTTGTTCTGACTGCAGGGTCGGGATTTGTTTAGAGCTCGTATTAAAAGTGCAGTGATGGTTTGCATGTCAGCAGCTCGGCGGGGAAAGGGGCAGCCATGTGGCTGCACGGCTACTGATTTGATTCCCCAAGCCCTGTACAAATCTGGATAGAGGGGGTCAGTAGGAAACACTGTTAAAAGAGCTACTGTTATACTGAAGATGCTCATGAGCAATTATGTGGCACTAACACTGCAGGTTTAATATGTGAATGTACTGTATGCAGTCCACATAAAGAATGTTGCTCATCAATATCTATTGTTAAGGATTTATTACAGCTTGTTAACACCCACTACACAGGTAAAATCATTGCTAGGGTGGGTGGCTGGGTTAGTTGGGGTAAGCTAACCATTCAACATCATGAAAAAGGTGGGGCAAGTTGTCAAGTAAAATGTATTTCTATAGTCCTTAATTACATTAGAGTCTCAAAAGGCTACACATGCCCGCATTTCACAGGGAAATAAACCACCCGTTTTATCAGTTGGGCAAGGAACAACAGCCAAGAAAACATAGCCTCGCGAGACCATCCTGATCTCACGAGATTCAGTTTAATTTCGCCGTGAGAATCAGTCTGGAAAGCCTCGGAATCATTTTGAATGTGTCCGAGAAGCAACTGAACTTTCCAATCAGGGTCGTGTTTATAGCTATACGGGCGTGGTTTTCCAATCAGCGTCGTGTTTATAACTATACGGTGTGGTGTAGGTGTGCCGACCATGGTGCCGACAGCGAAAACGACCAGATGGTTCATCCAAAATACTAAAGTATTTTTTGGAAAGTACAGCCATTCACAAACAGTTTAAATGTACGGCTCTCCAGATGGACTTGTGACAACAATTCCTCTGGCATGTCAGGTTAAAGAAAACATACCATGGACAAAAATGGGAGATACCTCGGAAAGGAACCACAAAGGGAATGATACTATACAATAAATAGCCAGTAGGGTCACATTTAGACCATAGATAGGGACAGGAGAAACTCAAGTCCATCGTGGAGCATAGTGCATAAGTGACCAGAGTTCATTGGGGCAACTTACTAGGGCAGGGTATTGCTGTGCACCACCTGGGTAATATTTACACATCATAATATTGATAACTGCAGAATTGATCTCAGCAGACACATTGAGTCCAAACTATTGATTATAACAGTATTTGCATTGCACAGGGTTACTGAACACACTGGACTGAAATGCTATACGACCATATAAAAATAAAGTACATATTCTTATTCTATAATTATAGTATTCTTATTACCGTATATCACTGAATACACTGCTATATGGCAACTAGCCTACTAGTTCTACAGTGACTACAGGAGCAGAGGGACATTTAAGGACATTTGAAATAAAACAGGAATCAAATTAAATTCTTCATTTTGTATATCTATTCCCTTTGCTTTTTGTTCTGCTGTACATGTCATTGTGCTTAAGTAAAACATATTTGAAGGGGCTGGAAATGTATACAGTATAGTTGCAAATGATATTCCGATATATGTATAAATCGTTTTAGCACAGCTGAACAGCTTACTGTGCCAGAGGAGTCTGCTACAGCCTTGGTTGGTCAAGACATGCTTGGTTATAGAAAGAAGACTGCATTATGTAATGGGGAGCATACTGTATGATACCACTGTCAGATAAATAAGAAGGTGTCAGTTCATATAGTATCAAGTACTTTACAGTAATCAGGAGGTCTGGGAGCCAGTGGCCAGAATGTGTGTGATATGGTCAGACCAGTCTGTTACTGCACAGTAAACAAAACAAAGCTCTTTGTATGTACTTGGGCTGTATCATGTAGCCGATATTGTCACATGTATAACTACCCTAGCCTATTCTAAGTGGCTTTGGGTAAAAGCGTCTGCTCTTTCGGTATAGTTGGACATTACAAACATATGAACTGCATCTAAAATATAGGATTGTTCAGATTTTTAGAACAATAACAGGATCTAGAGTTTAATTAACCTTTAAATGTCTTTTTTGTACAGTTGTAAAATAATTGGAATAATGATATTCTTCATGATATGTAGAAGTTAGTTTGATTAGGCAAAGAGCCCATTTGGTTAAAGAGGACAGCTTTAAAGTGGATTAATAGTGTGCTAGATTCATTGTGCTTGTGGTAGGTCATCCAGGACTCCTATGTCTCAGTCACCAGAATTGCATTTGATTTCAACCAACCTAGAGTAATTCTGTCTGCCTGCCACACTATACTCCTGGCTCAGAAGTCGTTTTTCAATCCTGGCAAATCAAAGTGCGAACCTCAGTGTGTTTTATTTTCTTATCATTTTGGTTCCATTCTATCCCCCATGGGAAAACAAACAGTCCTTTTAATATTGAGGAAACTCCCTGGTGTGCATCACAAGCCCATACCGCTATGTTAGGCTTCCTAGTTCAGTGTTCACATCATCAATACTGCCTTCTCTACTAAGGCTACCGTTGGGGGGGGAGGGGGGGGTCAACAGTCGTCTCACGGACAGCCTTTTTTACAGAGAGAAAAGGAGCCCCAAAGATAAATCTTAATTCCTGACAGAAGTGTCTAGCCACTGTGCAGAGCTGACTTCAAGCTGGTGTTTTCTGCTGAGCAAACAGAAGAGTAAACCTATGGAAATATGTCTCTATATGCCAGGCTGTGCCTATTTGCCTTTGAAAGTGAGAATCCTTTAATGTGGATCACTGCTGTTTGATGAAAGGGCCATGCCACCGTTCCCCTCTGCAGCGCAGATAAAGCACAACGCACCTGTCACTTTGGTTCTCGCCATATGTGTATTTTCTGCTGCAGCTCACTTTTTACTTTTCTGTTATTTCTGTATTTTTGCCCTGCTTGCTGACTCCTTTTCCTCTGTAGACTCAGATGAAGACATTGTGTTCTCTGTCTCTGCAGGTAATATCAATGACTGCTCTCTGCACTACTACTTCTTCCTGCTGGCAGGGATCCAGGGAGTCACATTGCTGGTCTTCTCCATTGTCTCTTTCAAATATGACAAGCAGAGGGGCAGGGCGGGAAGTCACAGGCACAGTCTGTCATCTTGATGTCCCTGCATCACGCTCACCATATCTACCTTGTCTCACCATGTCAGCCAAAATGACCTGGTTTAATACTCCATTCATTTACATCATTTAATTGTTGTAAACTAAGATTACATAGTTGGACCTTAAAAACGAACAAGTCATTGTTTTGATGTCATACACTTATTTAAATGTTTAGGCGGTCTTACTTATCCTAACTTTATATGGGTTTCAGTGACTGTGTGGAAGTATGCACACCAGTGAAAATGGTGAGGAAGGAGCCACAAGGCCGCAAAACTACGCTTTGGTGATTTTACAGAATACTTTTGCACTTGACAAATGAAGTGGCGCCATATGTAGATTATATATTTTTTGATAATGAAAAGGCTTCTGTGTTTTTAGTTTTCTAGTACAGGCTTGAATTTTATGAGAAGTGGTAATCATTTTTCCTCCCTAATTGGATTATCCAACATGGTATGGAAAAATTTATCTTTTTTTGTGTTCGGGTTTACTTTTGTGGATTATTGCAATTTTAAGTTTTTTATTTTATTTTAATTACAATTTAAGAACAGCATTCAACTATTGCCAAAAATGTCCTTCCCCTTGAGGATTTTGTTCGTAACAGTCACCAATCTGCTTTACGATTTCCCCAAGGGACATTGACTTGCATGGAATTTAGAGCATGAATAGAAATTCTAATACTCTGCCTTAATGCATAGATAAATTGGTGTAATCCCAAAATTAGTTTAAATGGAGACACATTAATAAATTGTGGCATTTCTTATAATTTATTGAAAAATGATTTGCAAGTAAACAACTGATGTGTAGATTTATTCAGAAATTACTTTAAAAAGTGAACAAACCCTTTATAATGACCAAAAACGCAAAGAGAAAATAAGAATCGTAATTATTTTTCACATACCATTTGAATTTGGCGAAAATCTTAAAAACCTTGCTAGCATTATTTTTAGTTATTTATTTATTCACAGCTTTAATGCATACATATACTGAACATGTTTGTTTAAATTCTCCATTATGTGCAAAATCAAGATATGTAATTGAATTAACTGGAGAACTCAGGAGTCAAGTAGAAAGCCGTTGAGAGGTAAAATGTAATAAATAGTAACCTACTGTGTGTGTATGTTTTTGTTTTGTTTACACTGTCCTCTTATGTAAGCATGGTTGTTTTGCAGTATATGGTGACAGTTTGAGTGGGGTTTTAGATTGTTTTGTAGGTTTGACTGTTTCTTCAGAGAATATTTTATTGTACTGATGCACTGGAATTATTTGTGGTTATATACTGTATAATATTCACAATTAAAGCATTATACATATCAAATTGTAATTTGCTTTACACGTTTTGTTCTGATGTTATGTGAATTTGTTTGTGATACAATTAAATCTATCAATATTTTTTTCCCCACTATTGTTTATAGATGAGACCTACAGTATAAAATATGGATATTTGCTTTCTGTTTGTGCTGGTGCTGTCTGTATTTAGTATTATGGGATTTTACTAAGACAATACTACACTCATTTGAGTGGCCACATTTGTTCATGTCCTTTAAATTTGTAATCTTGTTGAAAGGTAAGGAATACTGTAAATTTAAATGAAATTAAATTTTTCAGGTAATTTAATTTCACTCCAATACATAACGTGGACGGCCTGTCAGGGAACTTTCATGATTAAATAGTCCTGAGGCAAGTGACTTTTAAGTACAGTTTCTATAATTTATAATAAAAATGACACACCCTGTGGCAAAACACTATTAAATAGGTTGCAAACAGGTGTGGAGTCTCATTCAGAGTTTTTGGATTCCCAGTGGGGATGTAGCATAATTCTTCCCAGTTTCATCAGACAGAGATTGAAATTGGCACATCAGTGCAGATAATTTTTTACGAGTGGGCCTTTTCGTCTTGATGTAGTCGGTCAGAGCACATACATCTGAGGAGTACTTGTTTTGAAGTCAACACAATGGCTCCAGGTGATAATCTAACTGGTGACTTGTTTTTTGTACTGAGAGGAATTTCTTATAGATCTGGGTGGCTTTCAAGGCAATAACACTGAAAAATATAGTTTAGTTACTGCTCCCCAATGATTTCATCTGATTTATAGCAGTGTCTGAGAAAACAACTCTGGAGAGAGCATCCACTGCATAGCCTATTTACTGTAGCCTGCCGGTGGTGTCATGTAAGCCAATAAGAAAGGACAACCAGGGCATTGATAATAACAATATATATAATACACTAGCTTGGTGGTGGAGGGTTATTATGATGCAATAAACAAGGTAACATCTGAATTTACTGGAGTTTTGGAATTATATAGTGTTTTTTAAATAGATTTAGGGTAAAAACTGAAATTAGTGTGTTATAACAAGAAAACAAAGACATACTCCAACTGTTTGACCAACTGTCAAGCATGCACATACAGGAAGATACAATATACAAATATAAGCCCTGTCATACGTTAATATACAAATATTTTCACTATGTCATATTGTCCTGTGTGGATGGATATGCTCCATGAACGGATCATACTACCAACTTAAAGATGTTAGAAAAACAACTACAAAATGCGTTGCATTTCTCTGACTACATTTCCAACATAATAACTATTGAGAACTGGCAGACTGGTTGGCATAGAGCATCTTCATTTCCCAGGTAAGATAAATAACTTGCCCATTATTTTCACTATAATTGTCAGGCATATTTCTGTGACCTGCTCTTGTTTTCCAACACGCAACATGGCCTGCCTGCCTTGCCCATGGATATGTGGCTATTTGCACAAGTTTGCAGCAGTCATCTGCTGGCCAACTAGACATAGAGTATATCTATATGACATGGCTGAGTGCACGCCTCATCTTGCTGCTGAAGGGCTTTGGCGGCCCATTGTTTATTGCCGCTGGGTATTTGCCCTATTGCTGATATATTTTTTATAGTGTGCATACTGCTGTTTGTCCTCTCCCACCGCAGTGCCCAAGTCAGACTGGAGGGTGTGTTTACAAGGTGCTCAGGCACAAGGGTAGCGGTTCTGAACAATCTGACTGTGGCTCCCAGTTGCTCCTGTGTGATTGGTCAGACTCGCTGGACTGTTTTACTGACCTTGGCAGCTGCTCCGTCACTCCAATAGTACGCTTAGGTTATGCAATCCAAAGGCTAACCATGTTTTAAAAGATGCACAGTAACTTACAAATGAATAAGTACATTTGGACATTTTACAAATACAGGCTCTGCACTGTTAAACCGCATGCAGGGAGTGGCACCAACTACAGTATTGTCGAGTCTGTAGGTCTCATCAGTTTAATTCAAAACCTATTTGTGACTCTGGAAGGTTTTTGTAGTTTTGTTTACATTTTGTTTGTAAAAACCTGTGAAGGAAGTCCAACAAAAAAAACTCTCAAGTTCCCATCTTCCCCGACTAGAACTATGAACAGAATGTTACGGTATGAGCGCTTGTGGAAGCAGAGCTCACGGGGTGTGGGTGAATGGCTAAACGGTGAGAACCTACAGGGGTTTCAACAGGCCTCAGCCACCCACCACGGGTCTCAGAGAGAAAGTCACAGTGGTGTGTTAATTACACAGGGCCCTTCATCAATCAAGGCCCTTGTGGCTGACACTTGCATTCCTCCCAGGGCTGTGCACGCAGCTCCTCGCCCTTCACAGTTCTCAGGCTGAACGCCCCAGCCTCTGTACCGGTGCACTGTGCGATGCCCACAGCATCCTATACCGTGGCTGATAAAGCCACAGCACAAGCCACATCACACAGGGGGGGACACTAGAGCATGGAAAAGGGAAGAGAGTAATTTTTCAGGACAGAGGCGACAGAGACAAAGTAGCGAGAATAGAGTGTTTTCTCTGGCTGTGTGTGTGTGTATGCTTGGGGGAGTGAATGTGTGTTTCTTCGGATCAGATTTGCTTAATTCACTTTTGGGGTTTAGCATAGAGCGCATCATTTTTATGAAGTCAAAGTGGGAGAGGATGAATATGTCAAAGATCTGCTTAAATGTACTGAAAAAGACAAGAAGAGCCTAGACATGTACCAGGGTGTTAGGAAGAGCTCTGCACAGCATTGCAATGTTGATATAACTTGACTAGGGTTGATCTGAATGGTGTCCCTATTTATACCCAAGGCAATCCTTCTGAAATTAAGTCTCTTGGCTTTACTTCCACTCTTGATGTTCATGGGAGTGTTGTAAAAGCTGCTCACAGCAATCTGATCTACAGGTACAAGTAATTGCAAACCAGCAGTTATATAACAACATAAAATGAACAGTTTCCTGTGTGATGAATAATACATTGACAGAAAATGCAATCGACCATTGCCACACCGACAATAACAAAGATCATTGAGCAAATTGTAATTTTTCAGCCGACTGGCTTTTCCCTGGGATGTTTTCAAAGACTATATTGTTCTGTATAATTATGTAGCCAAAGACAGATTATATACTTGGGCTCTGTTAGGCTCCCATGTAAAATCATACATATTCCTTTTGAGAAGTCCCCAAGCGAGCCATCGGTTTGTAGTGCCATGAGTAAGCTTGGCTGGAGGCTAAGCGAGATAAGATAAGGACACCATAATTGGTGTTTTTATTTATTTTTTTATTCAATAGTCCTTACATTGGGTGATGATTGCAATGTTCTGTGGTGAATCAGATTGTAGAGTATGGTATGAATTCATCCAAATTTGCGTAGCCGTTTGACTATCAGCATTGGATTAGTATTATAGGCGGTACATGTCATTGGCTTCCTTTGCCTGAACTGCTGTGTTTATGCCAAGGACATTGTTAAGAGAGGTAAGCAATTATATCTTGGTCAATAAAATGTGACACTCTTTGTTGTATATTCTTTAAATGATATGAAAATACAATATACAGTGCAACAATACAATGAGTTGTAGGAGTACTCCTCGGAATATACATAGTCGGTCTTTGTTAAATGTAATGTTAAACACAGGGATGAAATTAACTGAAGTTGTGCCTTTTCCTTCAACCACATGCAGGACCATTTCTTTACGAGTTTCAGCCTGAACAAAACTCTTTCAAAGATTGAGAAGCCGGCATACGAAATAAGTATCTCTGTTACAAAACCTTCCAAACCTTTTTGTGTACACTGAATATCTATCTAGTCCTATTGCGTTTAACAGTCACAGTTCATAGGTAATGCTGTTATACCCTGTGATATTGTTTGATCTATCGTAAAACCATAGAAATAAAACCATAATAAAAAGGTAATGATGCAATACACAAATAGTAAAAAACCACAAACACAAACAAAAAAAGAGCACAAAACAACATCCTTCCATACTTCACTACAATTCAACGTGGTGTGTTGCCTTCCGTCCTGTGTGGCTTTGACTGTTTTCTGTCCCCGTGAGTTCAATGACCCTTTGGCAGTTTTGGGTGACCCAAAAAAACAAAACAATAAAAAGCACTCCCCCTCTACCCATGGGCTCAGATTCTCTCCCGACCCACCTTCCAGTGAAAGGCATAAGGGTGAGTTGGTAACAGGCGCGCGGGCTACACTATGCCACCTCCTTTAAAGCAATGTCATTTAAGCGCTCCATATAGTTACGCAGTTCTTTGGAGTCCCCCAGCTCCACGTCCTGGCACACCCACTTAATGTCCAGGCCGTGGCTGACGGCGGTGTAGCTGCTGTCCGGCGGGATGGCGGTGAACGTGGTGAACTTGACCCTCTTCCTCTTGCTGGTGGGCGAGTCCCCTTTGCTGTCCTTGGCCGGGCCGCCGGCGTCGGCCCCCCGGTGCACCTGGCCCTGCACGTTCTTGTGGGCGGAGCAGCCGTTGAGCAGGTGGCTGCCCTCCTCCAGCCCGCTGCTGGAGTCCAGCAGCATCATGGAGGTCTGCTCCTCCTGCTGCGGCGACAGACTCACCTGGCTCTCCGGAAGCTCCGCCTCGTTGCCCAGCCACACCCAGTCGTGGGCGTGGCTCATGCTCTCCTGGCCCTCCACGGACATCTCCTTGTGGCGGTACTTGAGCGTGTAGGAGATGCAGTTGATGAGGAAGACCAGGATGGCCAGGCAGAAGACGCCCAGCAGGGCGTACATGCCGATCTCCAGGTCGGTGAGGCCGCGGCCGCCCTGCAGCGCGTCCTCGTCCACGTTGCGTCCGCGCGGCAGGTCCACCTGGGCGGGGAAGTCCGAGAAGTCCACGGGCGCGCTCTGCCGGCCATCGTCGGACAGCCTGCCCCCGCCGGGCCGCCGCATCACGGCGCTTTCGGTGGTGGCGGCCCTCTTCAGCAAGCCGTCCTCCACGTCGGAGACGGAGCTGCCGTAGTAGCGGGCGTCCTGCGAGGGCCTCAGCCTGGCCCTGCCCTCCGCCTCCTCCCCGTCCGGGCCGTAGTCGCCGGCGCCGCCCGCCCCCCGGGCCGCGTCGCTCTGGCCGAACCTGACCGTCACGTGGCAGTTCCCTGCCGCCAGTACGCTGCGCCGCTTGAACTTCTGGCAGGACTCGCACACGCTCATCTCCACGCGCACCAGCGCCCCCTGGCCCTCAGCCTCTGTCACCAGGACCGGCCACTTCCAGGACGGGCGCTCGCGCACCCTCACCACCTCCTCGTCCAGGGAGGTGGCCGTCAGCGAGAAGAAGTCGGGGTTGTACAGGTCTAGTGGAGCCGTGGAGCCGTCGCTGAACTGCAGCCAGCCGCTGATCAGGGCCTCCTGTGGCAACACGCAGCAGACCAACAGAACAACGTGAACGCCCAACATATGCAGAGGGAGAGAGGGCGGGGGGGGGGGCATATCTGAAACAGTCTGTGCCATAGTACATTGTATATTTAGAGCACCTTGCTAGGTAATAAGAGTAAATCCGGTATATACTATATATATCATTCGTTTTAATGGCCTTGTACCACATGCAGTGGGCAATGAGCTTTGGGGCACGCAGGTGAAAAGATAGAGGGAAAGATCAGACAGGCACATAAAACAAATGTAGATTTGCCCGACATACGAGCGTCTGAAGAAAGCGCTTTAACAATGTCCCTTTTTAATATTAAGGCTGAATCCGTAGAGGCTTAGGGGGAAGATCCCCGGTGGTCCATCACTGCTGTTTAATTAATGACACCAGAGGCATTTTGTATGTGGAGATAGGGCAGATGAACCAGCCTTACTTGAGGGGGAATTGCCCTGATGGGCAGATCAAAGAGACTACAATGAAGGAGCCAATAGGTGAAGGCAAGTGCTAGATAATGGCTGGGCCAGTAAAGCCTTACTGTAGCCCAGACGTTTCTTTTGCACTTCTTGGAGATTAAGCTTCCCCATTTCCAAAAAATGCTCAAGAAAACATATTCTGTCACACTGACTTGGTGGCTAAGAGGGTTAGGACTGCGCGAGTGTGCTAATGCATGTGCATGGCTTTCTTTGAATGCGTTTGCTCATCTAATGACTCCCGTAGAAAATAACTCTGAAAGTAACTATTTTGTTTCGCAAAGTCCAGTATACACAGGCTGCGCAAACACAAACACAACACACTGCCTTTAATTAGAGGGCCATCAAACTAAATAAAAGCAAATTAATTCATTAAAGAAATGCCAAGGCATAATGGTTTGGAAGTAAAGGAATTCAATGACAGGCTGTGTCGTTCGGACCTGGCTGAATAGTGTTGAATCGTTCTGCTGGGCACACTCGATGACTGGGCTTGTTGCATTAAGACAATCCAGATCCTGTCTACTAAACTGTCTGTCCATCACAGAATATTACACTAGCATAACCTCGACCTCATTATTCCAATAATAGTGTAATATCATGATGTTTAATTTCCCATCCAGCATACAACCCTGTATCGCCTAGGCGTTATTAAAGTCCCATTATGGAAGGGCCGTGTGACGTCCTGACCTGTTTGGGGCTCTGCAGAACCTCCTGGCTGGTTGTGGTGGCCAGGATGGCCCTGTTGCTCCCTGGACTGAGCGCCAGGGACATGGAGAGGCCTGTGACCATCTGGACCCCCAGTTCCGTGACGGTCACTTTGTCATCCGCCACTGTGATGGTCTTCTCGGCCAGGATGGAGTCAGAGAGCGGCGACAACACCTTAGGCAGATACATTTAACAGAGAGAGAGAAAACACATAATGAATATTTTCCGACCCAAACGTTCCCTTCCGACTTGCATCGGCTGTGATTGTAAAGTTTGAGAGGCTTTTCATCTAACATAAAAGTCACAAGCCCCACAGCAATATGCAAAGCAGCATACCAAAGTGACTGTTAATATGCCTTTACTTTAGAACGAGTAGCTACAAACAATGTCTCCACTTGGCCACCACCAAAACATCTCAAATAAATGTTTCCTTTGACAGATGAATGCATACCATTTCTGATGTGTATTTGTGTGTAAGCAAATGTGACGTCCTTCCCATTCCCCAGAGTAGAGGGGTGTAGCTTCCCCGGTTCTTCAGGCACTGGGCCAATCATGTGCCCAATAACTACTTGTTCTACTAACACTTGTTTGTTTACTGTAAGCATGCAGCTGTTTGTCTGCCCAAGCAGGCTGTGTGTATGTGTTTATTTGTGTGTGTGTGTGCGTGGGGAAGGGGTGGGGGGGTGGCGGGCGTCTACTGGTGATTGCCAAGGTGTAGTCACGTCAGCATGCAGACAGGTGGTTGAGTCCAAAGTGGCAGGCAACGGGTCCCTTTCACGCAGATGTCATTAGCAGGCCGCTATTCATCCAGTTAGCTTATGGTGCTTGACAAATGGAAAACCCCTAGGGGGACGGTCCATTCACTGTCACCGCAGATGAGAGTACCTGCTGCGGGACTACAGGAGACGCTATGACATACCAATAACTGCCTGACTGCAGCAGGTGCAACAAGGTAACATTTGAAACATAGCATAGCAATCACCTCGTCAGCTCTGTGAGAACAGTAACTGTTGTTATTCCCCGAGTAAACAAAAGGCTAAAGTTTCCACACACTATTATTCAGCAGCATTTGTTTGGCTTTCCTTTTTCCAAATCCACACGTCTCCACACACTTGAGATAAGAATAGTGTGTTTTGTGTGAGTGCTTTATTGGCAAAAAAAAACAAAAAAAAAACATTTCAGGCAGGAAACACTACCGTCGAGAGACTTTTACCGTATATTACAACAAATAGTAATAGTTATATTTAGTGCAATGGCTCCGCTCTAATAAGCTGCTCTGTGCTTAATCAGGCAGGCTGGCTGCAGATAAGGCAGGGAGCGTGGCACAAACCCCACGGGTGAACAGAGCACAGCAGTTAACACCTGTTACCTTGGAGTGTTATCTCGGAGTGGAGGAACAGCTTTACCTGGCCCAGCAGTGGCTAAGCAAACACAATGGTTGTCGGACGTAGTCTCAAATAGAGCAGCTTGTGTGATAAGCTCGCTGGGGCAGCTGGACTGTGGAGGTCTGACACTGTGGCCTGCCTGAACTAATGCTGCAATGGTCATTTTATCCACTGCTGGATAAAATGAAATGAAAACCTGCCTGGCTTGATGGAAGCATCACTAGTAAATAACACGCAATTGGAAATCAGCTATTTTAAATATACGTTTGCTCAAATATGTAATGTTTTTAACCCCTCTGTGACGGTCGGACACGACAAGACACTTCTTCTCACAAAATAAAGGATTTAATTTAACAGAAAAAGCTCTAAACAGATCACACC
>JAODUK010037292.1:0-21411 GCA_027564635.1 Typhlichthys eigenmanni | reverse complement strand
CTGTATTTCTGATTAATTTAATGTTATCTTCATTGAAGAAAACTGTGCTTTTCTTTCAAAAATTAGGAAATTTCTAAATGACCCCAAACTTTTGAACGGTAGTGTGTATATATATATATATACACACACACACACACACCAGGCTCTCAGAGATCCAAACCAATAGAACAATGTTTTTATACCTCTGGTTTCAACCACAGAGGTAATTCCAGACACAAATCAAAGAGCGTAACTTTAAACCACCCAGAGAAGACAAACAGGTTACAGAGGACACAAAGGGCCACAGTCCTGTGCCATTCGTCTCTCAACTGGGTGACACAAAAACACACCAACTTGATGCTGGCCTCAGATAAATGGACAGATGGAGCTGCCCCCCCACATTAAGAGCATGTCAGCCTCAACGTGACAGAGGCACTGGTCCCATTCCTGGCCAGAACATGGTCTCCCTCCTAATTAACCCAAATGTGGATATTAATAAGATGAAAGCAGGTCTAGACTGGAAATGGAGCAGTTTGAGAGGAGAGGATCCTGGTTCGAGAATGGCCACGCAAAAGTGGGACACCTTGGCCCCTTCTTTGATAGGGGAATTAAACCTGTTACTAAAATAAAATACCCTGTGGCCCTTTTTAATTGCTCTCACCCCTCTTGAGGCTTGAATGCCTTCCAGCAGACACTGTATTTCAAAAATACACAATGAAACATAAATCTTGTTTTAGGAGTGAGCAATAATCATGTGCAACGACGTCGCAAATAAAAAGTATATTGTAATTTATAAAATATTTAGAATTTAAATAAAGTAAATTAATTATTGCATATTAGTTCAAACAAAGATGTCACGTAAAAACTCTCGCTCATTGTTTGCCTTACATTTACTTTAATAATGGATCTGTGAGGAAACCCATAGTTGGAGGGTTTGACCATAATCAACATCTCAATACATTTTACAAGCATGTGTGACCATCCACACATTTACTATCATATGATGGGTTTGTTGCAATATTTGAACTCCATTAATTGAATCATTGATAAACCTGAAAATATCAAATAAAAATTGTTGCTGACATTGCCAATCCCTAGCTTATGTCTGTATATATGTATTAATGGGCTTTCTTCCAAAATATCCAAAACAGATCACCAAAGTACGCATGGTTTTATACATTTTTATCAAAATACATTTATTTTAGGACTCCTTTATATAGACAGCTACAGTATATACTTGATTTTACACAGTTCAAACCACAGTTGATTGAACCTCTAAGGAGTTGACTTAAGTCTCATCTCCTTTTAGGTTATCAATTGTGGCTTCTTCAGTATTATCAACAAGGAGCATGTAGTTTGTGACCCAGGGGGCCATCAACAAATACAAAGAGGTGGGCTTAAGTCCTTTTCTTTTGGTTGCATTGCTAAAGTTACCATAATGCCTGACTTTACAGTAAGCCAGTGTGAGTTACTGTAAAAAGCAGGACTGCAGGACATTACAGCACTTAACTCTTCAAAGGGTCAATTTGAAACACATACTTTGCACTGTAAGGTTAGCTGGTTGATTCAATATTCACATGTATCACGTAGAACTGGATTGTACAGTGTATGGGTTATTTAAAGTGTAGCTGCACCCCAGCTCTGAGCCTGACAACTTTGACAAATGCTAATACGCTGTCAAAGAGCTGAGGGGGGACCCCCCCCCCCCATTAACATCAATGGATTTGATGACGCACAGTGTACAGTTGGAAACCAGCCAAGTCCTAAGGCGATTTTTAACAAATATGGCGACATCTAGATTTATATAAAAGCTGAACTTTTGTCAACAGAATTCATGTCTCATCACAGTGGAGTCCAATTATTTAGTTTACAGCTCAGAAAACACCAAGGTGCAGGGACAATATGACCCTTATAGCTCAGGCTTTATGACAAGAACACATACTGTAGAACAACTCACCTTTATCTAATTCAATGTTTAACTGAAATTAAATATGCTTCAGACTTCAAAAGCTTTTATACACATATATCTAATAATAGAGTTAAAAGCAAATATAAAAATCATGTAAAATAAACATACATTTTAACAGAATAAGAAAAATAATGTTTATGGGGGAGCTGACAAAAAGGTGATTATGAAGTAAGAACTGATCTGTCCAGCGGAAGGAAACGGGCACAGTTCTGGGTGCCACAGCGGCAGGCTTTCCTCTGCAGCGTCTCTGTCCTTCTGGCCTCCATGACAACGGCACTCGGTTCGACAGGAGCCTGGTTATTACAGCCTCCAGCATAGTCAAACGTTAGCTCCTCATGGGCGCAGACGTCCTGGTCTGCAAACAGAGCTAGCCTGGGCACTGTGGAATGCACGCGGACCGGCAGCATGAACAGGTTGGGGGAGCAGGAGTGGTTGAGAAAGCGGCCTACGTTGCCCACCTGGGCTGGGTCTACAAAGGTCTCGGTCACGGCTTCCCGCCCCGCGTGCTCGCGCACGGCTATGATGTAATTGTTGTCTCCGGGGCCTTGGGAGAGCTGCCTGCGTCTGGCCTCCTCTAAGCCGATCACCTCGCCGGCGTACTCGCACACGAAAGCCCCGCGGGGAGCGGGTTCTAACGAGCGCACGCCCCAGCCACGATCCTCGGTGCGGAACACCTCCAGCCTGAAACCCAGGCCTCTCTGGACCACCCGGCTGGGGCAGGCATCACTGCAGGGGCACAGGGAGTTGCATTCGAACACGGGCATGCAGTGAGACGCATCCACGTGCTCCAGAAGCGTGCCAGAGCTGTCGTACACCTGTCCGTATGTCTGCAGGCAGGAGCAACTGTCTGGCAGGCAAGACTGGGCAACACAGGAGCATCCAGGAAGAGTGACTTCGCTGGGGTCAATGGAACAGCCCGGTCCTTGAACATTATCAGGGGAATACTAAAAAACGACATTAGGTAGAATATCAGGTAAATATGATAAAACTGCCACATGGTAATAGATCAATATAGTATAGTAGACCTAATATAACTGGCAATTTTTTTTTTTTGCCTTTAACCAGACTATACCAACACACATTCAAATGCAGTGATGAAATATACAGTAGTAGGCTATGGACTAGTCAGAGGAAGCAAATGTTGGCCAGCTCCTTAATATTTGAGGTTATTTTGTTAGTATGTGGTGTCATGCTGACGCCTAGTGGTATAATGCAGTTATCGTATTGAGATTCATTCATTTAGTTGAACAATAAGCACCGTGTTGTTTCTGCAAAAATGTGGGTTGACAAAAAATACGATGTAGGTTACATAGACTATCTGAAACGCAGAATGTTACCGTACTTACTGATTTATGAGTCTAGATTTAGCCTAGCGGTACGGTACCTGAAACGCTGGACGTTCATCTTCGCAGATGTCAACCCTTAAATAAACCGGAACATTCTCGAGATCGTTGCTTATATCCAGAAAACTGCCTTTTAGAAAATTCATGCCTTTATCTGAACTTGTGTGGCATAAACTGAAAACATGACGCAATTAAACACTAAACCACAGCGTAGATACACTCGTGAACTAGCTTCTGTAGAAGGCGGATCTTCCGGAATCTGTCAAAGGTCTGCCCCCTCTAGTGGTCGTGGTATTCATTACATAACTGAACTTTTTTCTGCATAGGCTGCCAGGCCAGCCTCTGTATGGTGAGTACTGAGCAGTGTTGGGCAAGTTACTCAGGAATAGTAATGTTATTATTTACGTATTACTATTTAATTTTTCATTTTTATATTTCAAAATGTAATAATATTACTTTACTTATTATGGGTATTAATAGCCATATTACACAAATTACTAGTTACATTACTATATTACCTTCACAATCACTACCCTGTCTCGGCCCTTCTGAAAAATGACAACCTGTGTAGCCACCTCATTTAAATTGAATCCTCTTTATTGGAAGAATAATTGACCCATTTATGAAACCCATTTGAGTTTCATATATCATATTTATAGCCAGTATTTAAGATTCAATTCAGATGTTGTTTGAATATCACCAGGTGCACTAAAGAAATTTTGTCAGAAGGGGGCAACAAGAGACTGCAAAACTCCTTTCATATATGCCATTGTTAAATTAAATGCGGGTAGGTAGGTCGGTCTACAGTTTGAAAGTGTTTTGGTTGTGTACCCATTCCAGCCAACCAGGCTTTACTGTACATGCATGAAGCAAGACAAAACACATTAAAACATATGAGCATATGAGCTTTAAGTGTCATGGAGTTTTCATGATAGTTTGCTCAGACAAAGGAGGACTTTTCCAGGTGAAAGATAGAAAGTATGTATGTGTGTGTATGTGTGTGTGTGTGTTTAGGTTGGGGGTATCATCACTTCCACTGCCAGGCTGGCAAGCCACAACACACACATTACACTGGCAATCACACCCAACAATCAAAATGACCATGTTGACTTGCTATTGATGTCATCTGTCCTTTGAGGCTGGGTCTTTGGAAGCTACCAGCTCCATCTGTTTGTCAAATCACATAGGGGGTGAAGAGGTAAAGTCATGAAATTCTGCCTCATATAAACCCCTCAACATATGATGTGATATACATAAGACACTACCGTAGACATATAAAAGTTCCCCGCAATGCTATGTTGCTATTGATTAGTGCCCAGGCTAATAATTAGCCTGCTTCATTCGTAAGAAATGTTTTGTCATTCAGGTTTTGATACACTATAGAGAAAACATGTGAATGGTATTGTATGATAAATGTCAGTTTTTTATCAGTAGTTTACTATAATTATTTATTGATTTTGCTGTGGAGAAAACTGTGTTTGCCTTAACAACCTGTCCATTGCTTATGTTATGTATTGTTTCGTGTGATGCAACTGGGGTGACAGTGGGGCGGTGGGTAGAGCGGGGCGACACCTTTGTCGAGTCCAAGACAAGTCCAAGACAAGTCCAAGACCAGGACAGTCAAGTCCAAGACCAGGACAGTCAAGTCCAAGTCAAGACCGAGTCCAATGACGTTCGAGTCCAAGTCAAGACCGAGTTCCGAGTCCAAGTCAGGTCCGAGTCCAAATGAAACTTAATGTTAGCAGGGCTGACATTAAATAAAGCTACGTTTTAAGTAGGCTAGTGTATCATGCATGTAGCTTATAATTTGTCCCCTTGACCATGAGCTGTAATATAGAAATAGACTTTCTTACAATCACATGCTTTATTACATTGTTTTTATAACAGGAGGTACAGCAATACATTGTACTGTACATCTTATGGCATATCTATGTTGGCTATCCTAAAATAGTTAGGGGGAGTGGCCTAGTGTCTATCATAAACTATTTTGAATTATTATGAAGTTACTAAAGTTGAATATTTGACTAATATTTACTGTAATCTATGTTCTGTGCTACATGTAGGCTAATCAATGTTAAGTGAGACTTTTATTTTCGAGAGATTTGTTTAGGCCTATAGACTACATTTCCGGATATTATTTTAAAGTCAATAGGTCAATATCCCCTGAATGAGGAAAAACGGCTTGAATCAGAGCTCAGATGAGCCTACTATCATGGATGTATAATGAGATGGATGTATAATGAGCTGAACAGGAGTGTTGGAGCAGGGAGACATCTAAAACATGCAGGACAGTGGCCCTCCAGGACCAGGGGGACAGGATGGTCTAGTGGTGTTGGGCTACCAGCCAGAAGGTCGTGGGTTTGAACCCCAGTGTTGACCTACCTGTAAGCATCCTTGAGCAAGATGCCTACCCCCCTAACTGCTCCCAGTGGTTGGTTACACCTTGCATATGAATGTGTGTGTGTGTGTGTGTGTGTGCGTGTGTGTGTGTGTGTGTGACTGGGTGAATGTGAGGCAAAATACTGTAAAGCGCTTTGGTTCCCCACCCCTGATCTAGAGTGACGTCAAAGTTGCATGTATTCTGATTTGACTGTTCAGACTGAGATTGCATTTATAAGAATCAGATATGTTTCCGATTTAGTACCACATATGAAAGTGGGCCATATCTGATTAGAAAATATAAGATTCCATGTGATGTGTGCTTTTCACACTGCTCTGAAAATATCAGACCTGAGTAACAGGGGGCGAAAAAATTGGATATTGGCCAGATTTGTATGCAGTCTGAACGTAGCCAAAACGGCCAACCTTGAAGAAGAACCTGTCTTGATAATGAAAACCTCAATGTATTCTATTGACAGCACATTTGGGTTATTTAACAGCATTTAGCTTGGCACCCATTTGAGCACCTGTGGGTGTGTTGGTCTAAAAATATTAGGCACATTGCTGGCGCATTGCTATCTTTAGGCAGCGGAAAGTTGTTGCACAATTGACCAACAATAACCTGTTCTATAGAAAATGGCACTATTTATCACTGTTATTTTAACAGTGCATTATCAAGACATTGCCTATGGCGGGTGCACAATGAGCATACACATTGCTACAATAGTTGTTACACACACAAGGAAGTGCAGGACCGCACAAACATGTATGAGGATACAAAAATATCAAAATACAAATAGTACAATGTGAAATATGCACAACAACATATTTGAGGGATCTTAGTGAAATCCTGCTGTTGCTGCAGATGGTCTGCTCGCTCGCTTTCACTTCACAAACAAACAGGCATAGAATGCAATATGCCAGGGTGCAAGCGCGCTTGGCTTTTAAAGGGCAAGGAAGACCATTATTCTGCCGTTAAACCAGCAAAAGTGGATTTTGACACTGTAAATGCACTTGCCTTGTGGTTTGACCATGCACTTACATCATTAAAATATGGCCCAGTGACTGGTATTGTATTTCTTGTGCTACACTGAGATCTCAAAACATTATTTTGTTGTAGATATGTAGATATTGTCTAATAATAAGACATTTGAACAAATACAAATAATGTCAGACGATATTTAGATTATCTTGATACATTACTCTTTATATTGCATCCACACAATAGTAAACCATATAATCTGAAGTATAAACTGGCACGCTTGATATAGCACTCTTTATTTTGGTTGGAATCAATATCATGTCATTGTGAGAGAAATGAGAAGTGAAATAATAAAATTTTACAGAAGAGCAGGGTGGAATAAACATTTGAATGTCCTCAATGCCAAGTCATTGTGCAGAGTGAAAAGGCATTTAATTCTTCAACGACATGGGTAAATAATGTATTTATACCTCAACTGTTACACTATCAATAGCCAGAAATACATCCACTTCACAAAAAAGTGTTATTAATATGTATTTAATTAAAGTCTTAGACATGCCTTTTTTGAATAATCTGTTGTTGCTTGAGATTTTGACTGCTAAAGAGTTGTGTTTAAACCTGTTTATTTTCACTGATGCTGAAAAAGCTATGTGCAACAGAATGTAAATATGTTTGGAGCTTTGTGTTTGCAGTGAGACCTAACACATACCAAATGCTGTAGGGGAAAAGCAAAGCTTTTTAATTGGGCCCTTGGAGAAAACATTAGCACAAGGCCCCCTGCAATACATTATGCATTTCATTAAAAGATGATTAACAATGCTGAAAATAATTAGGTTTCCACAGTCTCAAAAAGACTAAAATGTCACAGTATAGAACAAATGACCCTTAGCCTGACTCGGCCCAATAAATGCTCTCAGTTACATTTCTTTTCGCTGAGATCTAGTCTAGAAACCTTGTTGGCATTAACGTTCGCACAGCCACCCTTCTGGTGGTCCGATCAGGGTGGGTTAGTGAGATGGCGTTAAAGTCAAGCGTGTTTCAAGACAGTGGTAGAGCTAGATGAGGTGATCAAAACCGTTGTAGCAATAGCTAATTGGTTCAGTGCTGTCCACTAGTTGAATGTACCATTCATGATTCCTTTTTGTGCAAATGGGTCTTGTAGAGCACCGCCACCGCACGGACTTGTTACTAATGCAGCTGTGCATTAAAAGGTCTTTCATTAATTGTTCACGTGATAGGGACACAGTTACCCAAATGACCGATAAGATCTGTATCTTTGAGTCTTTTGTTCATTTCTCACGTGACTACTACCACTAGGGACAGGACTCCAACTCACAGGAGTTTTCAGGTCTTCGGGTCTCTGATCAAGTGCACCAGAGCAAGAGACTCAAGTGAACCATATGATTCTCACACTCTTTCTGTAAAGTTAGTTTATCCTTAAAGTTATGTTATTAAATGGCAGGGTTAGGGGTTAGGGTTTGGGGTAGGATTAGTGAGCTACCCTTTACTAGTTTGAGGATAATATCTTTCAATTGTTTGCGTGACAGGGACACATTGACTCAAATTAATCAAATGATCTGGATCTTCGGTTTCGGATAGCGCAGAAGATCCCGACTTCCCAACAGTAGTGGGCTCAAAGTGCAACATAACAGGAGATGCCTAATTCATATTTAATTGTTTTCTCGTTATAAATGAGCAAGAGTGTGAGATAGAGAACACTGGGAGAGAGATGACAGTAACAGGCTGACAGTTGTTCTCCCTACAGGACAGGCAATTGCATTATGGGAAGGGTGTTAAGACTCACCCACAATGTTGCTGCACAACCAAGGCACAAGGCCTATAACTCAACAACATAACTTTAATTATGAATGCTTTTACACTTCGTTGAATAAACCATCCATGTGATATAATGCTCCATTGAACATGACACAAAGGCGTCGATGAGCATATTTTTATTTCAGTCAGGATAATGCCTGCCAAATCCAAACACAGCATGTATCCAAATTGACTCAGACTGAACAACAGAAGACTTTCTTCATTACGGACCTAAAAACCGAAAAACCTTTTTTCCATAATCTCCAAAGGGGCACTTTTATATTCCTGTATTCATCTTAAGAAAACATTTATTGACCCATCACAATTCAGGTTCAGTGCCATGCACAACTTCCCTGAATGACAGCATGAATAAACATGATTGAAAACATGAGCTAGGGGTATGCACAGTGATACATATAACTGGCTTCAAACACCTTGGCCCTGTAAAAATATAGCCTACAATCTTTTCCTGTAAGCATACCCAAAAATGATTACTACTTGTACTGTAGAGCAACATTTCCATATACTGAGACCGTGTCTTTCTGAAGAGTTAATGCCTAATAAAGCTATGATAATCTAGCCTGCTGTAACCAGACCCACAATTCACTTTGCGAATAAGGTCTGGAGATGCTCCATTGGGAAATGTTCACAGTCAATGCCTGCTACCGTTACCGGACGTAGCCCACTGATTCATTTATATGAACCATGGGAACCATACAGGCTTTAACTAAGTTCGCAAGCAGGGTGGCTGTTCAAAAAGCTAATGCAAACAAGGTTTGTTTTTTCAGCCTGTAAGTGAAATCTCTACAGTACAGGAAAAAGAGAATAATCATGTTACCATAGTAACCCTGACACCATATGCTTGTAGGGACAGGAAAGAAAAACATCTTCCAGTTAGAAAATGTCAGTTATGGTTATGTGAACTGTTAGGTTAGGGTTAGTACTAATTCATTAATATTATTAATTTATTAAGTTATAGTCTGATTCCTCAAAATAAATAATAATGTCTCATATCAATTTTAAATATTGAAACTAACTAAAGGTGACAGAAAATCTTATTAAACAATCACATAACTTGTCACATCAGTCTGACAATTATTTAACTTCTGGAAGAAAAGGACAATATCCAGGTAGATAACCGCTATCAAAGCCAAGACTTCCCCTTCCATGTGATGGTAATTAAATGTACTTTACAGTAACCACAGACAGTTAATATTCTCAATGGCCTTTCCAGAGCCTGACGTCTAACTAAATACAGAATGTCAGGTTCTAGTTTTACACTGCGTAGAAAGAAATTATTGTGTATATTATTTCTCGGCAAGTGCTCTGCTGTGGTTTTTGGTCTGCTAAATTACCATTTTGTAAAGAGCTGAATGCTCAGAAATGGAGATAGCGAGGGTCAGAGACTATGAATAGAGCAGTGATTTGAAGCCTGACTCAGGAAGAGAGTATCAGCCTAGATCCCCGATATACAATGATACAGTAGGTCCATATATTTCCACATGTATCAGAGGATATCATGTTTTGTGGCACAATTGAAAGATTTTACTTAAGCTACCGCAGCTGTTCGTTACTTCCCACAGGTGAATGTTGATTGATTGATATTATTATTATTGGATTATATGACACAACATAATGAAAACAGCAACACAAAACCAAGGGATAAACATGTTAAAGTGAAAAACTGTTTCCACTTTCTTTTTAGAAAAACAGAGGTAACAACATCGTATTATGTAACTTAGTTTTGTCGTATAAACACTAAATGTTTGTACCACATTCACATGTATTTGTTTTTAAAGTTAACCTGATGATGTAATGTTTTATCTGACTACAAGACATAAACAAGTTTCCACTTTTCGAGAAGCTTTACAAAATGTGGGACAAACTTCGTCTGCCACTGCCAGGACTGAGCTTTTTCTCTCCAAACCTTTGAACAAGTGCATGATGTTTTGGGGGTTTCTCACCTGCAGGGTGTTGACCTTGTCAGTGGTATTTCGGGCTTTGCCCCTGGGGCTTATTTCACACAACTGCCAAACTCCGCAAGAGGAAAAGGGGGAGGAGTTGTCATGGAAACAGGCCAGGGAGATGCGACACTTAGGGCACGCATTACAATATCTTTCAATGATCGCTGTCCCGTTGAGCAGATTTCTGGTTATCTATGTAGCTGCCCGTAGAGAAAACATACAGTTGAGATAAAGGATATTCAAATGGCTCTTCAGAGTCACAATATCAGTGTACATGTTTGACAAAGGACAATCTACGGTCATTTGTCCTTCTACCCATCATCCTCAATAAAGGGCGTGGGCCTCCCCGAAGAGTCTGTGACATTCACTGGAATTTTTTTCTTGCAGCACTCCTGGCATCACAAGCCCACAATGCAGTAGCATTCGGAAGAGTTTTACATAACGTCACCATCAGCAGTGTGTACTGCATAATGCACACATAATGAGAAGAATATGTTATACACCCTTTTTGGACTGCTTGATCAGAATTCAGAGTTCAACATATCAAATCTACAGGTTTAAATATGGAACACGTTATTGCAATATGTAATATTATCACAGTGATGTGAAAGACAATTCCGCTCATTAGGTAGAATTCTGCACAGCTTTCTCAGTATATCATGTCTCAAGAAAGATAACTACAATTTGATTAAAGCCTGTTATCCATTAAATGTAAATTCAAATAATAACGAAACAGGTACTACTGTATACAAAGAGAAATGTAAATGGATGATGAATCACAGAGGTCCATCTGTCTCAATTTCAACAATGATTGAGTAGAGAGCATAGCATAAGCATAAGCATAAGGAGAATGAGTTTGTTGTCAGGCGAGAATAGGTGAAAAAAAAAAAGGATTTCACCCCAAAGCCCAGAGCTGTCTGTCATAGACGAACTCAACTCGCAGTAGACTTCCTCCTAGACAGTGTGCCAATAAGATTGATATTTTTCATTTTAGTTCTCTACAGAGATGTAGAGTAGATGTATGGTGTGTACCGTAAATAATCTGATGATGCGTGCATGCGTTTGTGTGTAAGGGGGTGGGGCATTTAGTCAATTGCTGACAAATTAGGATAATCTAATACAGTAGCTAAAATGTAAACCATGTGAAATATCCACAATAAGTTATGTAGATAATATACCCTTGTGTGGGCGTGTTATTAGCAGCCACTCTCCATAGTAGTTTATTCCTATTTCCCTGTGATACTGTGTAGGTAAATTAGGACAGTTTGGCAAAGAGCAAGTTACAAGGCAAGCGATATAGGTTTCTCTGTTTTATAGCTCCCTGCTCTTTTGCCATGTTTGGTTTATGCTTGCAAATACAGCTCTTCCTTCAGTGCTCCTTCAGATGCGGCACCCGTACATTGGACGTGCATTGCCAAGGATAGCGTCATGCGGTCCACACAACGTTTGTCTTCCCATTCAGAGCCTGGGCTGTCTAGGAACAATACAACTATATGGTAGGAACAGAGTGTACACAGAACCAGCAGCTAGTGGCCAATGAGGAGATATTGTGTCTTGGAGTAGAATCACTCAATTTTAAATCATAATTGATTTTGCTGTGTCATTCACTGTATTATTCTATGCTTTATGTATCTCCATATCAAAATGTATATTGTATGCACTCATTTTGGCATGTTAGACAATATATAAAAGAAGAACCATTGTAGGTTTTGGTATTTTATAGCTATGTTGATGATTGCACTGCATTTGTAATAATTACACATGCTTTTGAAATCAGGGTGTAAAAAATAAATAAGAGGAAAGAAGTATTTTATTATACTCATTCCTCGACAGTGTGTTTGTGTGAGAGTCACAACAAAACAAGTGATTGACATAGTTTAGCAAAATAAAACAAATTTTAAGACATTTTGGAAGCCTTAAATCTAGGTACCTATTTTCAACATTCATATTTCTATTGCTGGTTTACAGTAATTGCGCTGCAAACTTAAATTCTAAATAAAAAATACTTGTGTTCCTGCTCCCCCATCCAAACATGAAAAAGTATATCTTATACAACATTATTATAGAATAATTGCTAACATTATTAAATAAATGTACTGTATGTATGACTGTATATCATGTCTAAACATACTTTGTCAGCTTATATTTGAGTTGATAGACAAATGTGTATATATATATATATATATATATTTCAGTGCACAACAGTAAACTGTTTTACAAGAGAGAAGAAAACATTGCAGTCTCTAGAAATTCTGCAGAAATACATGTGGAAATGGATCTGATTTCACCTAGCCCACTGCTCACCATGTATCGAAGACATTATCCATGTTGTGCTAATCAATACAAGTACTAATAATAAGCACAGTAACTACTGTATAAAGTCCAGGTTGCTAAACAAAGCTGCCATATTGAGTGTCAAAAAAGATGCTAAAGAGGATTAGGATAAAAAGCAATATGCTAAACTAAAATCTGAAAAGACAGTTTCTAATTTCCCTCGAATGAGGAAATCTGAAAAAGGTATGAGAACACAAAATAATTTCACTTGTACACAATAATTGTGTGTATGTGCTCCTGAAATTAGTGTCTCTTGAGTATCCAGGGATAGTAGCTCTCACCACATGTAATAGCTACGTGTAGTGTCCACCTGGCTAGGTTTGGTCTCAGAGGAGCCTTCCTTGTCTTTCTCACTGTCTGCTTCCCAAAGGTTGATGAGAGGAGGGTACAACTCATTTAATGGGATAGAAGAGGTTTTCTGCATGTACTTTTTCAAGGAATGATGGTAGTTTTTCCTCTTCCATCTCTTTACTATACACACACCTAGGGAGGCTAAACTTATGACCGCAAATATTGTTCCCATAACTGCAGCCAGAGCCGTGTTGGTTCCCTGGACGGATATTTCCACTGAAAATGCGGCTTGTTTTGTGGTAACGTTAACGCAGGACTTCTGCATCTGCTGGTGGATGTTGGAGACTGTGAGGCACACCTCATATTCGGTTCCTGGTTGTAAGTGCGTGAGATTGTACTCGTGGACGTCTACGGGTACCTTGGCAGTATAAGTGATATGAGGATTATCTATTTTCATTGTGGCAGATGACCACTTTAGGTTGGATGTCATTACATTAGAGTTGACTTTCCAGGAGACGAGGATTGAGTGTGACTCGGTCTGTTTGACATAGATCTTCATAAGTTGGGTGCTTTCTAAGAGAGTCCCATTCACCCGAATAGTGGTCACTCTTGTGTCTGCGCCCTCCAAATTCTGAGCAACGCATGTGTATCTGCCAGAATCTTCTACCTGGATATGAGTAATTCTCAATGTTCCCTCACTGTTGAGGGTGTACCTATCCGATAGTGTGTCAACCATCACCTTGTTTCCCATAGGTGTGACCCAGTAAATCTCTGGCTCGGGCTGGGACATGGCTCTGCAGTCTAGGTCCACAGTCATGCCAACATCCAAGTTAAGTTGGTGGGGGAATGTGTCATGGGAAATCATAGGTAAACACTGTTCCACCGGGTCCTTCTGCAGGATCTCCCTCACCTTTTGACCCCTGACCTCAGCAGGAGTGGCACAGAACATAGACAGTGGCTCCATAAAGCGGATGCTGGTTTTATTGGAGCTCATCCATTGGATAACACAGTCACAGCGAAGGGGATTGCTGTGGATGCTGATCTCACGCAGGTTGGGCAGATTTTCCACCGTGGACTGATACAGGGCATTCAGTGCATTGTTGTTCAACATGAGGCTCTCCAGTGCTGGGACATTGTGGAATGCCTGCCGATGGATGTAGGAGAATTTGGGGTTGTTAGTGGCCTCCAGCTTGGTAAGCTCAGGAAGATTGTCTAAAGCATAACCCTCGATAGAGACCAGCTCCCCCATGTTGTTAACACCCAATTCTTTCAGTCTCAGCATATTCTTGAAGTCCCCCTCTTGGAGTTTTTGCACAGGGTTTTTATTCAGATCCAAAAACTTTAGATTGGGTAGTTTCTGCAGAGCTCTGTGGGGAACTCGGACAAGCTTATTGTCATAAAACGAAAGACTTTCGAGATTATCAAGTGCAACAAAAGCATTTCCAGGCACATCTGTTAAATCCATTCCAGCCAAAACTAAGCTTCTTAAGTTACCCAGCGGCTTGAAGTTGAAGTCAACTATTCCCACCACAGGATTCTCACCGATCATGAGAATCTCCAGGTTTGGCGTGAACTCAAACCAGCGACTATCGATGGCCTTGAGCTTGTTGGAGTTGAGGTGAAGCCTGAGAAGATTGTGAAGACCAGAGAAGGCATTTGGTGAGATCATGCTTATCTGGTTATGGTTGATATACAGTTCCTGCAGGTTGCTGAGGTCCTGCAAGCAGTAGTCTGGCATTTCTGTAATCTGGTTCTCTTCCAGGTGCAGGGTGGTGAGCTGGGACATGTTGGCCAGGCCCACATCCCGAATATTACTGAAGTTGTTCTGGGATAGGTCCAGCTCCATCAGGTTGAAGAGCTGCTCCAGCTCTTCGCTGGTCCTGGCAATGTAGTTGCTCTGCAGGAGGAGCACCTGTGTGTCACTGGAGAGGTTCCCTGGGATGCGCGTGAGGCGCAGGTCGTTGCAGTCCACCGTGATTGCTTCCCTGTAGGTGGACTGGGGAGTGAACCAGGGCCGAATCTCACACACACAAAGCTGGGGGCACTCGTTGCTCTGGACGAAGGACATTCCAACGGATACGAGGGCAAAGCCAACAAACAGCTGGCCTGGGAAACAGCAGTCTAATTTCCGTTTAGCCATGTCTGTCTGTCTGCGTTCAGTTCTCCAGGCCCACAATGGGTGGGATAGGAGAAGCAGCAAATGATGTGGGAAGATAATGTGGAACAGTCATCAACCACTTTCCAGGTTATTACGTTGATTTAGTCTGGCGAGGTGGACAAGAGTTGTGTATAAGTGGCTGGTGTTTTCTTCAGCAGGATCAATCTATAAAGACAAAAGAAAGAATTAACATATAATAAACAAACAGCTGATAGAAAGCAATTCTCAAACTATCAAAATGTGTGTGTATATTTCACTGGTCAGAACCATACAAAGTATTCAGGCATTTAAAATTGATTGTTTTTGTGCCGTTAGTTACATTAGTTATGTCTTAACCCTACATTTACTGGACAATGCAATTTTACAGACATGCTATGTTGTCAGTATACAGAAACAGCTATTGTATCACTGCATGGAAAATATTGCTCTTGATTTATGCCATTATCCACCATGGTAGCCTAATAAAACCATATTACTGTAATTATTTCGACAGAAGTTGCTATACAGACCGACCTCTTCTCTATTCTTATGAGATTATGAGCTAGATGCAGCATCATCAGTTCTGAGAGAATGCAAAGTCAGCTCATTGTAATGCATACCCAATGGAGGGGAATACACGCTGATCTGAATTACTTTACGAACAGATCAAATTCTGTTGAGAGCTTTCATCTATCCAACATACATACAACATAAGGACCCGGTCATTAGCTTCACTGAACATCATTGATTTATATTGTATGAGATATTAATACGATAACAGAAGGCAACGAATATTATGCGAATTTGGTCACGAAACACCCACAGCATTTTGAATGTAGGACAAAAATGTAAGATTTTGTGGTTTTCACCAAGTTGTAACTAAAATACAAATGTAAAACTGAAAAGTTGCGCGGTACTAGTCTCTACATCTAAGAGCTGCCATAGAACAAGGATAGTTATATGCACAGGCTGAGAGGACAGAACCCTTAGCAACCTACTGTTGTATCTTATTTCAGCAAAGAAAGGCTCCTGAAACATGGCATCTGCCTAACCATATGGCTATCACTAACACTCAGTTAAAATGTCTTTGAAAATAAAACATTACATCCATATAACAGCACGCTGGCATTTAGTGGACACAACACCACTGAAAAGCAACATGTTCCAATGACATTGTGCATTTAATCTATCCATGTTACGCTTGTTGTTGAAACAAGTGTTAGAAAAACGTCCAAACAAACAAAATGTTTTGAGTGGCTGGCACATCCACACCTCCCCCTTTGTGTAGTGATACATGAGGACTCATACACTCACTATTCTCAATCAAACAGTGAACCCAAGAGGATGGTTAAGAATATTCGGGTGATATAATCCCATAAATGAGTATATCATACTGTATCTTCAAAATCTTTATGATTCAGCATAGGCCTTCAATAAATCCCACTACTGAATATTTACATATCTTATCAAATATGTCAACACATCATAATATACAACAATAACTATTCCTTGTGTTTGTAAGTGCTACAAATACAAAAAAGATAATTGGTAGCAATAGTATAATTGCCATCATGTACCAGCACCTGCAGAATCATGTACATCACATTGGTGTAACACGTTTTATTAACCTATCAGATGTATTTACTACTGTATGAATGTCCCCAACCAGTGTATACTGCAGCACCACTGTATACACTGTAGCTTCACTATGCAGTCTTACAAAGGCATGTCCCTTTCAAACAAGAGGGCTGACTAATTTATCTGAATGCAAACTGCATGGCAACAAGGGAGACCAGGGTGACTAGAAAAAGTCCATGCTCCACCTTTACTAGGGATTTCCTATGAGAGAAGGTGGGGCTTAAAGCAAAACCAGGGTAGGGCATACAGTATTATCTCTTAAACCTGAAGCAGTGTACAGTGCAGCATATGGTCCAGATTGACAGTGTCAATCATGATGAACAGATGAAGATGCTGAGATGGAGAATAGCTTGAGGCCAAGTAATGGGTTCAGACCCAGAGGAGAGAGCCGGTCACTCTGTACTTTAATTAAAAAGTCAACACAGCACCGGAAACTGCTCCATATTGCAGGCATCATGCTGAGCACAAAGTTAATAGTGCCATATAGGCTCTTAATACATAGGCCCTGACTTTAAGGAGGAATATTTGCTTTCAATACAAACTACAGTTCTGTGGTGTGAATGGTAAAAGATTTTGATATTTTCACTTTGTCAGAATATGACAAGATGTGAAATTTCCCATGTCATGAAAATGCACACCTTTCAATCTTAAAGCTATCCTTTTAACAGTGGGTTTGAAATTACATGTTCAATTTGTTATCCTGACATGTGGGCTTAGGATGAAAGACAGCATACAGTATCCTGCTAATATAACACCCTTCACTTCTTTGACATACTGTACTATAAAAGGTACATTATGCCATCTGCTCCATAAATGTAGCTGCACTGCTCTCAGTTGCTCCAAGTGCTGTAACTAACTGTGCTAAAAAAACGACACTGACATGACAAGTATGAAAATTATAATTACATTAAAAGACCACAATCAACACTCACATTCAATGTCAGAGCTGACAGACTAATATTTACCAGAATGCCTGGAGGTTGGCCTGAGACATACATTATGTCAAGATGTTGATAAAGTGATATGGACACATTTAAAATATGTTACTGTGGATAAATATCTGTCTTTAAACTGGATTTTTAAGAAATTCACTGAAATAGATAGGCATCATTGAAGTGGGTTCAACATGAGGTCTGTGGACATTATTGAGAACTTGGTAACTCTGCCCCTGAACTGCATAGAAGTGTGATGTGTGAAAATGGAAACACGATGCAAGCTGGATAACACCAGTGCTGCATTAGAAGTCTCGAGAGGGACTTCACATATGGCCGTACAAAGCACCAGCCCTTATCTAACACCTAAGTGTATTCATTCCTACAAAGAGTTTGGCCCAGTCCCGGGCCCCGGCTAATTTTAAAAAGGTATTTGGGAGAATGCTTAGTTGCTGACGCTTCTCTCTACTCCTCCCTCACTACACCTTTCATAGACATGCGTTGTTCTCTATCCCAAAAGCAGCAACCCACATTTTTACAAACAGTTGTGATTTAAACAAACAGTAATCTGGGGAATAACTGATGGGATCTGGAATGGTGCTATATAACACAATTGAGGAGTATACCTTTAAGAGAAATGCATAGCAGTGTGACTCCAGCAGACACCATTTTATCCCCTAACTTCCCTAAGGACACTAACAGGCAGGTGGCTGTGCCAAGTAATTAGTGCATGGTAACATAAAATTAAAATATAAAATAATACACATTCTGTAACCTTTGCAGATTTGAAGAGAATACAGGGTGCAGAACACAGTTGCATCTAAAATGTTGTGCACCATTGTTTTTTTGTATTTTTTTACATCTTACTCAAGGATACGTACAGGTACACGTATACCAAATACAAGGCTCAAACAAAATACATTCTAGTTGGGAATCAAACACCCAGACCCCTGTCTTTACTTCAAATTGATTGTAGTGTGTCAATGTACCAGTCGTGCTCACCCACAGATAAACATGGGTGAACAACTGTGTTTCTAAGACAACTGGCTTCACATTTTGGTTTTTGTTTATACATAGTTTTTCCTCAAGGGCAAAATGAAAGTGGGAAAAACGCTCCAATATAAAAACATCCGATATAGAATCCTGTGCACATTTTTGGCTAAAAAGTATACTGATGTTGTACTGTACTGTATAATCAACAGGATCCATACGTTTAATATACGATTTCCCGCACAAAACTAGAGCTAAAATCTGAAGTGTTATTTGGTAACTACAATTCATTGCATTTTTCTTTCTCCTCATCTTTTTTTGTATGATAGAAAATATCAAAAAAGTCAAATGTTATCTGTAGGCTACATGTATCACCTTTGGACTGCTTTTTGTTGTTTATGTCCCGCAGGCGATCTATGGTGATGTTTACAGCACACACTGTAGAATGATCCCTGGTAGAGCAGAGAGGTCAGGATTAGTTTGACTGTCGCTTGGCCTGTTGCACCCTTTGTCTATGTGGCCTATAGCTCACAGTGAGAGGGACTAATGCATTATCCCTTTGCACACCAATAATGGTGCCGGCTTGCACTCAGACACCCACCCATCCCCCCACCCACACACCCACGTGCCTTGCCTGGACTCTGGGGAGTTCGCTCCTGTGGGGGGTGGGCATCAGCTCTTCTTAGTTGCCTATAGCCCCAATAAATGTGTGCACACACACACACGCATACAGTATATACCCTATTAGCAGGCCTTTGTCACACTCCAGGCTACAGGTTTGTAATCTGTGTACCTTGGAAGTACGGAGATGGTGGTGTGTTGGGGGTGCTTTGCAGGGGAAGGGCCTCCAGGGACAGAACAGCTTATAGAGACTATAGGGCAATGAACACTCTGTTGGCCCTGCCCTCGTCTGTTCAGTCAATGTTGAGAAATGATTTAGCCTTCTGCTTACTTATTAACTGGCCCTCCATGAAAATAACCCTACAGCATAATAGAAGAGCAGGCCATACATCTTGGGACACAATCAGACCTGTACTGTACCATCTGAAAGAAATGACCCATTGTATTAACCAAATAAATTAAGCAAGGAGAAGACTAAATATATTTTATGCATGCATTGTTATTTATGTCACTGTTTATAATGTAATAAAGTATTAATATACACTTTTAATACATGAATAATACTGGTAATAAATATGAACATTCATTACATGGTTCAGTTTAGTTTAGTGGAACTTTAAATAAAGATGTAGATGGGCGCTTGTGAACAGTAAAACACCAGGCTTCCAGCATTACAATCATTATAGGCTATGCTGTTATATAATTACAAAATCCTTTAAATATTCTACTTCCGAAGTGGCGTGCAGTCGTCTGCACAGTCTAGGCCTGCATCACAAAGACGCAACAGCTGCAGTAACAGAACAAGGGCTTTCTCTAAAAACACAAAAGACCTTCGACCCCTGCAACTCCATCAGTGTCTGAGAAGGAGCTGTGGTCTTCTAGGAACAGATAAGAATAATTACAATGAAGGATCTGAGACATCTGCCTCGCTACTTTAACATTAAAATGCAAATCACATTACCACAGCGTTGCGCACCATGCGAGGCTGGGCTGCTGCTGCAAGTGTTGTAGCAAGAGGATCAAAGTTTGTTTTTGTGTTTTGTACGACGGACATATTATAGCCTGCTTTGATGAATACATACAATCTTGAATTAACTAAATTATTAATAGACTATAACACTAGAGAGCCATATCCAGTAAGATGCAATCCGGGTATAAGCAAATAATACAGGTTAATTATCGGGGTTGCATGCCCTTGAGTAGACACCCAAAAGTGCTTGAAATGCAAACAATAACCTATGTCCTTATGCCCTTGCGATGATATGAACGAACATCGAATGAAATGTTCTTCCTTACTGTGCCAGCACACAAACATTTTCACAAGTGTGAAAAGACGATATTAAAACGTGGTTTCATCAGTAGCCAGGCTGGATGTTTAGTAACATCCGTGCTGGTTATACTTATATGAATTCTAAAATGTATTCAATGAAGATGTTTTAAGTGCACTCACCTTGTTGGCATTCCAGTCGTATGTTCGAAAACGTTCATCCAGTTTCACCCACAAATCCCACCATTGGGATAAACATCGATAAGTAAACGACCTATTCAAATTGTCTTCAAATATTTTAGAAAACAAATGTATTCCCTTTTTCAGTGAATGGATATTCACAGCGTTTTGTCGCTCCTGTACGGAATTCGAGGCGAATCCCACGAATTGTAGAGCGGCATGGTGCGGTCTACAGACATCCAAATGGCACCTGCAGTCCACGAACAGATATTACGTGCGTTCCACTGCTCCTCCTCTAAAACAAATGACAACACCTGGCGCTGTCCTGACTAGTCAGCTGATTCCTGACCACGCTATTGGCTGAGCGATGGTGTACGTCACCCTCGGCCAAGCAGAGCACCATCTGTTCGAGGACTGTTGTGATGTGAACAAAGGGAGACGCAGGGGCGGCACAGTGGAGCAGCGTGGGCCATGGGCGTGGAGGATAGTGCGAGAAGTGGTGACTTGAGTGGGAGGTGGGTGTGGAGTGCGATTTAGTTATTTCTATGGAAAAAGAAATCCCAGCACACACACATATATATATATATATA
>JAODUK010037281.1:0-21411 GCA_027564635.1 Typhlichthys eigenmanni | reverse complement strand
AAAAGTTTGTGTTTGCGGATGGCAAAAACACGTTTGTGGATTATACCTATGCATGCAAACTGAGAGGTGCGCGCTTGTGAATGGTAAAAATACGTGTGGATTACACTTTTGCGCTTGAATAATATTGATAGAAATCTACCCCCATGCATGGACCACATAGACATTCATCTAGATTAAAAAGAATAAAAACACAATTTAATCAAACTAATTTAATTTTCATCTCGTGGTATCCTACAATAATCTTCAATCTCCCATCCAAAGTTAATTAGCACTGCATTAAAGCTGCTGTAGGTAGGATTTGAGTGTTGTAACGGGAAAAAAGCACTAGCTACAAAAGGATGATGGAATCCAAAACCCCACCCCCTCCACCACTACTCCCTCCATGTGGAGCCCGCTGACACACCTGTTGTAGCTGTGTGTGAGCGCCTGTGACATACAGGCAAGGTTGATTCGTTGGACCAATCAGGAAAAAGAGGCCCCCGATTGGTCAGAAATCTTCGGGCATTAGAGGTCGGGGCTGCCAACCAGTCAGAGCAGACAGCTGATGAATGTCTATGGCATTTACACTTACACTAATCTTATGTCTTAAAAAAAAAAGATATACCTACTTCTTTAGAAGAAACAAATTACACAAAATGTTTAGCTCTGAAAAGTTACCTACCTATTTTCTTTAAAGACATTACACTAAATGTATAGCTCTAATATCCTACCTTTCAAATTACACTAAATGTATAGCTCTAATATTCTACCTACATCTCCTTTAAAGTAGCAGACACTAAATGTATAGCTCTAATATCCTACCTACATCTCCTTTAAAGACATTACACTAATGTATAGCTCTAATATCCTACCTACATCTCCTTTAAAGTAGCACATGACACTAAATGTATAGCTCTAATATCCTACCTACATCTCCTTTAAAGACAACACTAATGTATAGCTCTAATATCCTACCTACATCTCCTGTAAAGTAGCACGACACTAAATGTATTATTCGTGCATTATGCATACAATCGATACTGTTAACATTACAGACACACACTGATTGCATGTACTTTAGAAACTCGATACAGATGGCAACGTGCACACACGCACACACGCGCACACGCGCACACACAACTTATTTTTTCTCGGCCAACTGGCTCCTTCTGACCCTCTGCTTGTCGGGACCGGGGCCAATCCCAGTTTAGCATTGGATAATGACTCCACACAGCCTAGAGGGGAGATCTGCATCTCAGAACAGCAGGGATGTTGTGCCGCCACATTCAAGTAGCATCTCCTCGGGACCAGACCCAGTGAGGTCCAGAGTGTAGGGGACAGGGGGAGGGAGGGGAAAGCGGCTCTAGCTCTACCCCGACTCCAGAAGCCAGCACCGGGGCACATGGAGCTCCTGCGCCAGGTCCCCCCCAGGGAAGGGGAAGAGAGGTGGGATATCTCCCCGGTGAAATGCCACTGGAAAGGCCACTGGCTGATCTTGAGCTGGGGAGAGGCAGGGAGGGGTCCGCTCTCCCGGCCAGTGCACACAAAGAGAAGGCGGTTACCATGACTTCGAGGGAGGAAGGTGGTGGGGGCGGAGGGGGGTTGCATGGTTTCCTGGGGGATTTAGCGACAGTAATGAGATGAGGAGATGACGACAAAGAGGAGGGGGCGGCAGCGAGTCCATCGTGCCAGACGCTTCCTGAAGAAGCACCTTCCCAGAAGGTTGAGCTGAATAATGACTGCTAATGGACTCCAGCAGGATTTGGGGTCGTATAATAGGCTTCTACATTCGGTCAATCAAGCAGGATTACTAAATGAGTGGACGGGCTCCTCTCAGTTGGACACTGCTGGGGATTTGTTTAGCTTTTTGTTAAACGGTCAGCTGTACACTCATGCTCTAGTTAAACACAGATTCCTTCCCACTGGTACGCTGAATGGAAACACCGGCTGACGCTGGGCCCCGATGCGATCGTGTTACCTGCAGTACCTACGCCACTGGTCTGGACTACTTGGGGAGGTCATTCAATGATTTCAAAATGTTTTTGTTTTTTTTATTTTATCATTGTTACATTGAGCATACATTTTTTTTTTAATGTTTATATAAAAATACGTGGTTTTACAACCCCTTTGCGCACTCACAAACTTCTGTTTGTGGCTCGAAATGTTTTAAAATCACTGTGCTTTGGAGTCTGTGTGCTACATTGAGGTCATCACTGATCCAATCTCAGATATTTGTAGCCTCTTTTACAGATAGATGGACCTGCCTCAAACATTTTGCGCTTAATATTTATTTGAAAGATTGTGCATACTGGGAGGCATAAAAGAATAGGAATCATTGCTTAAAAGTATTCCTGAAGGGCATACTGCCTCACACTTTATATGTAATACTTAATGCATAAATTTCAGCTTGCCTTCTGACTGCACAGCAGCATTTTGGCTGGGATGTACCTTGTCAAAATGATGGAGCATGGAAAATTGATTATTTCACAGAGAAAAATGGATATGTGCTGGAATAACTTGGCGCATATCCAAATATGAAACACGGATCTGTAAAAAGTACAATCAGTATGAAATATACAGTATGTGTATAATTGCTTATATTTGAGTGTCATCAACATTGACATTTTTGTTTCAGCTGTGGTAAAGGGATTTCGCCATTCTGCACTGAAATACAGTGATGAAATAAACACAGCATGCTGCAGTGTTAATGCGTTTCTAATCTTGATTTGAGATGTGGAAGTTAACGTTTGTTAAATCCTCAACAACATTAATTTGTTTGAAGCAAGAATTCGGGGTTTAATAAAAGTTCTGTTTATTTTGCATACCGAATAACCATGAGATGTCGAACAGCTTTGTTGACAAGTTAGAATGTTTTTGACAATTATTGGAAGCCAAGGGAGGGTGAAAGAGCAGTTTGTTTTCGCTTAATCACATATGCAGCGAGGTTTACTTTATGGATAATGTCAGTGCTGGCTTAGGGAAGCGAAACATTTGTACAAAAACAACTTTAAATTCAGAATTGTACTGGTGCAATGGTGCACAAACTCCATGCTGGGCATTGTGGAGTGCTCATGCACGAGCAAGAACAAAGCACCATGTTTATCCAATCAGTGCAGAGACAGTGGTCAATGAAGCACACATTTGATTGTTTGGAGGAACAAGTCTGCCTGATTATACAGATCTTGGCCTGCAGGGAAATTCACTGATCACTTGTGCGTCTTGTCCAAACAACTATGGTAGAGAAAACGGTGTTGTCAATGCAAAAGTGTGTCAAAATGCTGCTTTGAAATGCAATATTTTTGTCTGGCTACTCTAAAAAGTCAGGCTCTACTGTAAAATAATAATAATAATAATAATAATACATCTCAGAATCTCTTGTTAAGGAAGCAGTGGCGCAGTGGGTAGGGCAGGGCGGCAGGCGATCCAGAAGTTGCTGGTTCGAACCCCGCTAACTCCTCACCAAGTGTCCTTGAGCAAGACATCTAACCCCAACTGCTCCCGGTGGCTGGTTGCACCTTGCATGGCATCCATCACCATCGGTGTGTGAATGTGTGTGTGAATGGGTGAATGTGACACGGTCTTTCCTAGTGCTGCATGTGGCTCACCTGGGTTTGTCCTCAGGCAGTTCTTTAATCACAGCAGCGATGAGTTGGCTCCTCAGGGGCTGCTCCATGGAGCCTGTTTGGAAGCCGTCCAGACAGAAGCCACCCACGGGCCTCTTCGCTGTCTCTTTGGCCGAGCGCACCCTCTCTTCGAGGACGTCTCCTCCCTCCACCACCCCGAACACCTCCACTCCCTGCAGCTCCTGGAAAACGGGGACAGCGGGGCGGATGCATGCATGAATCTAAGACAGTTGTGTCTGGGTGTGAACGCGAGAACGTCGCAGAACGCGTTAAAATTAAACAGGCAAATGTGAAGGCTAACTGAACCCTCAAGTGGCTGACACCGCGTGCGGTTTATAGGCCAGTGCCTGACTTCTTCTACAACAATGGCTCTCAACGCCGAGGTCAAGACCTGCCCAGGGCCTCGGCTTGAGACCACACTGGAGCACATCAATAACGTGAGTCAATAACGACTTTCCTTTGGAGGACATGGTCAAATATTAAACAATGAAATAGCTTCTCTGGGTTCTCTCATACAAGGCCCTTCACCATCTGGCTCCCTCCTACCGCTCTGACCTTCTCCTGCCATATACTCCCTCCCGATCTCTCCGCTCCTCCTCAACTGGGCTTCTGGTCACCCCCCCATTCCTCCTCTCCACCATGGGGGCTTGGGCCTTCAGCTGCTCTGCCCCCAGACTCTGGAATACACTTCCACTGCACATTTTACATGCCACCACGGTCACCTTGTTTGCTAAGCTCCTCAAAACCCACCTCTTCAAGGTTGCCTATGACGTTTGACCCTCTGTTCCACTCTCACCTGACTGTTTTATCTTATTGTGTATATATTTCTCAGATAAAATGTTTATTACTATAGTAAGTATCAGCGAACTGTTTTATATCTATGTATTTGCAATGTAAGATGTCCTTCAGTATTTAGAAAGGCATCCAAAATAATAATAATTACTACTATTATATAGACATAATAAATGAAACACATAAACCCTACAACCTGAACCTCTCCTCTCTGTGTGTGTGTGTGTGTGTGTGTGTGCTGGAGTGACTGTGCACCTGTGTGTTGTGATGCACGAGCAGACACTCGTCCAGGTGGGCCAGGGTTCGGTCCACTGATTTGCGGACCCGTTTGCGAGAGGTGCTGCTCTGCCAGGTCTCCCCATCTGCCATGCTGTAGTACCAGTCGGGCTGCACAGCCTTTAGGAGGGCCATGAACCTAGACACAGTCAGCTCAATCCGCCCGCCACTTCCCCACACGGACACCGTCTGCAAGGCACACCGACAGAAAGAAATGGCATCCATACGTGATGCGATAAGCACACGATGTACATTGAAGGCAACTACAAACAAATGGATGTCTCCCTCTGCACGCGCTGGTGAATAAGCGTGGGTTCTCACCTTGTTGGTAATGTGTCCGGCGGGGGACGGGGTCGCGGGGTCATGCAGTGAGCAGTACAAAACGCTATCATGAAGGCCTGCACAAAGCAACGCAGTGGGAAAACGAACGCTTTAGCCACAGACAGACAAAACAAGGGCTGCCGTTAGCAGAGGGTCACAGCAGCAGTGTGTCATGGCCGGATTAATTAACATGGGCTCACCGGGAACTCTGGACACGGGAATCACATTTGGTCTTATCGACAAACACAGTTGCAGCAGAAGGTGAACATAACAAACCTCTAATAAACAAATCATTGCTTTTCCTTTGCCAATCCCTTGAGACCACAATACAATCAGCACCTGTCAGTAAATAAGTGATGTTACGGTAATTACATTGCTAATTCCCACGTAGTCACAGGCAAGATACATTAATATTAAAGAAACTACTGCATAAGCGAAGGAGATCAAGTAACAGGGCATATAAAGCATATAGTTCTCAAAATGGCCCTAATTTGTAGTTTTGAGACTGATCTAATTGTGTATACATATTTCAACGTAGTGCTATATAAACACACACATCTAGCTATAGACGTTTTACCAGAGGTGTTTAAAGTACACAAAGTCAAGTACAGCTATATCCATTCATCCATCCATCTTCTCCCGCTTATCCAGAGTCGGGTCGCTGGGGCAGCAGCTCCAGCAAGGGAGCAAACTCCCCTTTCCCGAGCCACATTAGCAATCTCTGACTGGGGGATCCTGAGACGTTCCCAGGCCAGTGTGGAGATATAATCTCTCCACCTAGTCGTGGGTCTTCCCAGGGCTAAACTGGTTTATTTTTTATTGCTTTGGCACAAACTGCATTTAATATAGACCCTACATCTTTCAAATGTAATTTATTTTCTCACAGACATAGCCACCACCAAAACTATGTAGCTTACCTACAGGACAAGTAGCATGTTTACATACGCTTTTCAAGACAGTTCAACTTCAATTCAAACCCTAACATAACACCAAATACAAAAATATTGCAATTGTATAATATCTGACAGAAAGACTGTATATTACCATACAAATCTAAAATGTTGTATACTAGTTGGAGCAATTAGACCAACCTAGCTTTCCACTGTGTCATATTGCCAGGGATGGATCAGGCATGCCAAAATGTTATTTCCTAAGTGTATTGCCCAAGATGAAATACAAGCATGTGACGTAGATGTAGATTTGACTAGCAATGCTACTAAATCTGTAGACGGTGTATACATAGTCATCAGATTCCCCACTTATTTTCATGTAAATTTACTTCACAGCCATACTGTGGAGGTCATGGTTTCCATTACTGAAAGACCCTTTCTTGTCTGTTTCATATTGTTATGTAATATACACCAATAGGCCTTCCAGGGATAGTATTTTCTCCTGTTTTTGTCCAATCTCTTTAAGTTTGAATATGGTTTTGATGATATTGGGAATGCGCTCAATTATGCAAGTACAGACACCTGAAAAAGCTACTTAAGAATAGTACTTAGTTGCTTCCCAGCTCTGCGTTTAACACATAAAGCCCAAGTAGGTTCTTCTGATGTGGAAGTAAATAAAAAAAAATAGGCATGATGAAAAATATGATGTGAGATCAGAAAAATAACTGCTCATTTTGTTCCAGTCTAATACGTAACCCAAAAAGAGCTATCAATTTTTACCTACTGATCCAGGAAGTAGTGGTTGCAGGCAGTAGAAGTTTAAATAATTACAAAACCCCCCTCTGAAATGCAACTTTAAAGTGTAACACAAAGACAAATTTGAATGACACAACTCTTACATACTGTAGCCATTCTTGGATCACACCATGTCATTTCTGATATGAACACAAGAGTCTCATAAAGACCTAGAAATGTCATGGTAATTCCTCCGCATAAGGCCTTCTACAGGACAAAAGACATTCAGTAAACAATAATAATGAATTAAAGGTATATTAAGCAATTGTAAGCTAATAAACTTTTTTGTCAAATTCACAAAATATCTGCTATCTTAATTAGGGATGGCACCGATACGATACTGAGATTGGAAATCGGTCCGATACTGACTTAAAAAGCTGGATCGTATGGATGTATGGGGCTGATACAATTAAATGTATTTAAACGCGTAGGTCTACTGTCAAGCATCAGCCATGTCTAACCTACCCAGGCCACACTAGCAGCAGCAGGTTTATAAAATGCATCTAAGTCCTAAAATAGAGATTGTCATTTAATTCGCAACTTAACTTTAAACTTAAACAAAGTGGTGCAGAGTGCAGACCGCACACAACAATAATATCATAGCCTTCACAATGCATATTCAATGTGTGGGGTGGAGCTTCTGAGAGAGCACCCTCAAGCATTGAAAGGAGGTGTTTTTGTTTTGATTTGAGTTCAAAGTCAGCAAGCATTCTTGAGAATGACCTTTAAAAGTTTGTGTATAGAATACCTGAGAACTTCCTGAATCCATCCTTAAACTCTTCCAAAACCTCCTGATGCTCAGCTCTGGAGGGAGCATAATATAAAAACAAAATTGAAACAATAATGAACTGCCATTTTATTACTACATTAGGTTTGTGTAAAAGGAGAAACAATGAGGGTGCAATGTCTTACATTGTAGATAGGGTGAGCTGAGTGACATCAGGAATGTTACTAAGGGTATGGAGGGTGTCCTGGGTAAGATGGGGCACTGTGCCGCAACGTGTGTAAAGCAGACAGCCCGGGACGTCCAGGGAATGCTGTCCCGCCTTGCCAAGCCCCTTCAGGACACCCTGCCGACAGCCTCCCTGAACCACACGGGACAGTTCCAACTTCATCTTGTTGCAGCCAGAGTGGTGGTGGTTAGCAGCAGCTGTAAACCAGAGACCACACGACATTCGCTCACGTGTATTACCGTAGTCGACTTTCTGCAATTGATTAACCGCGACATTTCATTTAATGTAATTACAATTATATATTATATACGGTGTTACTGCGAAACAACAAATACATAATTTTTCGTATGTAAGATATTTTACACTCACAAGAAAATGCCCGTCGCAGTTTACTCACCCAGTACTACACGTCGTGTAAATATGACGTCACTGATTACGTTGGTAAAACTTGGTAGGTCGCAGCAGTAGTTCAAATCCACTCTCTGATGTAAAGTATATAAAATCTAGCAAATAATTTATGTATGTGGTTTGTATTCTCTTAAATACATAATCAGACAGAACATTAGCATATTTTCCAGGGGAAAAGTGTTACTGTGGTTACCTGAGATCTGTACTAGTAGGCTGTTGGGTCTTGTAGTTCCCACATGCGTCATGATGGCCACCTTTAGCCAAGGTAATTCGTTAACTCACTACAATATCCATAGTACCGTGGAGTTTGCAAGTTCTGACCGGTCGCTGATGTACTCTGGCGAAAATGTTTCATTTAGTGTAGATCACATTAGATTACCTAATGAAATGTCGAAATATAATTAAATTACTATAATTTATACAAACGTTGACGATGACATCTCCGGGTTACAACCACAACCCGCTTTCTGGATGGAGGACACTCAGTAAATGTAAAACAACACCTGCCAGGAAGGTAATCTCTATCTATATCTGGTACGGTACTAATGTGAAATTATACTGCACTGCCAAGTTAATGTAAATGAAAGCTACCCTTTAACAACATAACAGAGTATTGGTATTTTCTTTGGGTATTACATCGTGTCCCATAGGCCTGTAACTGTGATTTTGGGATTGTGCATTGGGAAAAGTGCACAGGCTTGTATGTATGTATTCATATCTTATTGGTGTTTGGGAAGGCAGGCTTATAAGTGGCATGCCGGGTCCGGGGGCATGTGATAGGGATAGTTTACTGGCTGCATGTTAAGGCACTGACTGTTTGACGTCTATGACATTTTCCTGAAATAATCTGCAGATTTACGGCAATGGCTATGCTTTCCCTCTGAAATGATCTGCCGACAACAGACATTGGCTGTGTACTCAATTTGCAAACTGTGCCTGGAGCTCACACTATCAGTGAACATGTCTGGGCATTACAAACTGAAGAAGGTGACACCCCCCCACCCTCACATAAACCTCTCTAATGTTTATTTCATAACAGATGCAGCTGATGAATGCTGATATTGATCAATGGATGAGGGTGAGGAAAAAAAAACTCATTACCTGCTTGCTGATTGTGAGAGTGCATTTTCCCTCCCTGTGTGCAGACAGATTGGTCCAATGAATGGCATCTTTTGTCTGCAGAATGTGGAAAGGGCTTCTGCTGTGTCTGAGGTTCTCAGCCATGAGAAAGTACCTTCTGGAGTAAACTGCTATGCAGTGGGGTTACAAAGCACCAGTCAGTTAGAGGATCACGATGCAGCTTACAGCGAAGGTAGGTTGACGCTATAAATTACATGATAACGGTTTCTAGAGACATGGTATGGATACAATAGGAATAAGTTAAGCCTGTGCAGGAGCAGCAGGTTAAAGAGACTACCAGTATTTGGGCTCTTGTGTTCTCTAGCTCAGGCTCTGTTGAGTGATTGGATGAACAGCAAGTTGCGGTTGGACTTGGAGCTGGAGGAAGAAGACCCGATTGACCTCAGAAAAAAGAGCAGTCTGCCTGCCTTGGCCCGTGTCCAGACAAAAATCCAGGATTGCAGCAACTTTGATGGTAGAATGATTTTACTTGCACTACATTGCTCATCACATTTGCTAATTTGTTCATCTATAATATAGCCTGTTGATGTTTACTGCTCAATGTGGTATTAGCTATGCTTCTAATACAATCATTTAAATGGAATCAGTCCAGATGTAAATGCAATATAGGGGTCTGAATTGGAAACTCGTCCTCCAACTGAGCCTTAAACCCTGCTTACAAACACTTTCCCTGTAAGTGGATTTGGATAAATGTGACAAGACTGCAAACTGTAGCGTACTAGTACAGCTGTAATGCAAGGCTCACATCAGCCTTATCTCTCGCACACAACACATTCAAAATATGTGCTTATACTTCGACATACTCTATATGCATTGCAGACATGTACAGTAACGTGGCTGGGGAAGAGGACTATGAAATAAACAGCATTGTGCGAGGCCTGATGGAACATGAAGTGTTAGACTCCAGAGCAGTGGAAGAGCTTACACTGGACTCCAAGCGAAAGAGGAAGATAATGAGAGACCCCATTATCACGATGGATGTGCGTCACAGACAGGTATCCGGCCGATTGACACCAAACACTGGAAGTGGTTGGAATTATGTTATTGCTGTAGGTTTCCCAGAGTGGTTTATTACTTGAGAATGTGTCTAGTGCAAACATTCAGATCTTAGGAATTGTAGCATAGAATATGCCTGAGTGATCGCAAAACAAAGCATAATTATTCAGTATCTAGTTTTAGTTTAATAAATCAATAATAACATACATGTTTGGTTAAAACTGCTAAAAGAGGGTTTGCCACTAGTACCAGTGGCTAAACACTGACACACGCGATACCACATTTTATTATTATAATTTGTACAGAAATCCAGGAACCAGTGGTCCACAACCGTCTAAAAACATGGCCATATTGATGCGGTGCCACAAGCACTCTTTATGGGGTGATAATATGGGTCTGTGAGCTAGGGTTGTACGATATTGATCAAATGTGATATTGATCATGAAAACTGCAATATCCATTTAGATATTTTTAAACATAAGTACAAACACAAAGGTTATGGTAAAATGCATCAAAATATATTTATAACATATAAAAACAACACTTTTTCAGCTGACTGGTTGAAAAGGGACTGGTACAACCACAGTAATTCCAAGCTACCGAGGAGGCGTTCTGTTTGTCCACTAATGTTTCCTCTTCCATCTCTATTATGTCATTAGCTTCCTCAGCCACACGTCTTAAAGTTTCTGTCTAAATCAAATGCAAGTAAGCCAAACAGTCAATGGACGCATCTCACCACAAAATAACCTGAATTTTTGCGCTTCCTGCAACATTTTCAATATGATATTGCACAACGTGATATTGCGCACCCCTACTATGAGCTATGAATGGCTTCACGTCGGGGCTATGGGATCAAAGAGGGCCCGCGTACACCAGTGTCTGTTGCTGTGGGAGGTGCGTGAGAACAGGGTGTTGCGGGATGCCGACAAGGCCCGGAGGCAGAGGGAGAGGGAGGCGCAGCGGGAGGCCGCGGAGCAGGCGAGGACGCGGCAGCTCAAGGATGAGGCGAGGAGGAAGGAGGAGCGCAGGCAGGAGGAGCTGGTGCAGAAGGAGGTGATGCGGCTCTGTCGCCAGATGGAGGAGAAGAGTCGCCTGGAACAGAGGAGCAGGCACAGGTGGGGTTTCCACGGCAACCTCACCCCAAACTGACGTCAATCATATATTTGGTCCCAAAATGAAACTGAGAACTTAGAACTATATATGGACTCATTCGTGTATGTTCTCCCAAGCTTTAAGAATGTTCGTGACTCTGTGTTTGTATTTGTGAATTGTGTGTCACAGAGAGAGGCCAGCCAGCCAGAAGGTAACCTGCTGCACGCCCCAAATAGCCTCACCACCTGCCTTGAATCGGCAGCAACGCAACATGCAGGCCTGGGCTCACATTCACAGCCTCAAGGTTGGATTGTGTGGTGTGTGTGTGTTCCATGTCCATTCATTATTCTGGTAGCTTTCATAATAGTGTGTGTGTGTCTCTGTATTGTGCTCACATCCTCCAGTGTCTGCAAAGGTATTTCTCAGGCTGGTATTCTGTACTGTTGGAGCAAAGGCTACGTATGGGCAAGGCGGCGGCCCTCTCTGATTGGAGGAGGAAGCTGAGGGCCTGGCGTGCCTGGCGAGCGCTAGCTTGGGCGTGCAGAGAGCAGCGAGAGGCACAGAGAACAGAAGAAGAGCTACGGGCTGAAAAGAGGCAAGCATGTACTGTAGCCTACACCAATAATGTTGTAACCCCCCTCCCCAATATTGTAAGGGGTCTGCGAGATGTTTTCAAAGGTTTTACGAACTTCTCCTCCAGACGATGCCTCCAAGCCTCGGAGAGCGACCGAAGGCGACTGTTAAGGCGCTGTTTAAATGAATGGCATCTGCGGTGCCGGCTTGAGAGAAACCGACGGCAGCTCCTGGCCCAGCAGGGGGAGACTCGCCGCAAGATAGCCGCCCTAACTAATGCAGCAGTGGCCAAGATGGCCGCCGTAATTAATGTAGCAGAGGCCGGCAATCTACAAAACCCTGCTCGTAATGAGGCAGTCATTTTAATGGCCTCGTCTGAGACGCAAGCTCACCCAGAGCAGGCTGAGGAAACGATAGGCGCACACACAAATCCAGCTATCACCAGTAAAGATACCCAGGTGAGGTGTAATGTAACGCTTGGAAAATACACACGTACACGCACACGCACACACACGTACACGCACACGCACACACACGCACACGCACACACACACACACACACACACACACACACACACACGTAACGCTAATGCTGAAAAACAACCCAGATTAGATAGTGAAGAAGAATAAATGAATAAAACATTAGGCTTATCTTAAGTGTGTTGTGCTGAAAACCTAAACAGTAAGACAATATATGAAATATTTGCACTGATTTAAAACTGCCACATTCTTTGGCTGTTGCTGACTTGCAGTTTTCAGCTGATCCTCTAGGGGGAAAAGGGGGAAATAAATATGTAAGAGAGCAGTTCTCAGTTCTTTCAGTTTAAAGCGAGGGTCATTCTGGAGAACCCTTGCAAACTTTGAGCTATAATAAAAAAATCACACCGAAACGCATTGTAAAGAATAGCGTAGTGCTACAGCTTTGTTGATATGAGCGGTGTTCGCCACTTTGATTATGTTCCTATTTACTGTGTCAGGGCTGTGTAGAAGTATCAGATAGTTTTTTGACAAAAAGTTTATAATTTTTTACAATACGCTTGCAATAGCTGACTATACCTTTAATCGAGATCAAAAGTCAAGTTGATCTGAGACATTTCTCTGACCCTGGTACACGTGTTTTCCCCCCTTTACGAACGTAAGAGTAGCATCTTGTCTCACCGTCACCCTCTCTGGCCTGGCTGTTGTGTTGAGCGTAGGTGGGGCATCACAGGCCACGCCCTGTACTCCCTAGAGGGGCGGGGCCAAGGCAGCCGTGGCAGGTGACGCAACGTGACGCAGCACTGACGGTGGGCGAGCTACGGCAGGCGCTGCGCAGAGGAAGAGCTGGCAGAGGTGGCGGAGACGCGCGTGCCCTAAGCGCTACGTCGAGGGGGAGTCACTTTGAGCACAGGCACAGCACCCAGCAGCAGACCATCGCAGAGCAGAGGAGGCTCCTCAAGGAGCAGCAGGAGCAAATCGGCCGCCTGCGGGAGGAGCAAAGCATGCTGGGATTGAAGCTGGAGGCCAGGAGGGCCGAAGAGGTGGCCGAGCTGCTGAGAGCGGCCGCGGCGCCGGGGCCAAAGTGCGCGACCTCTGACCCTAAAGAGCCGAGGTAGGCTCGTTGTGTGCTAGAGGTTGAGGGGATGCACCGGTGGTCTCTGTAGGTGTGTGCTACCTGTTGGCCATCAGCTGTGAGCCTTGCCTATGGGTCCATGGAGAAGTGACAGATTATGAAATGGTTGAGTTCTGCTTCAATGTGCCCAGAAAACCTTGATCACTTCTTCAATCTTTATACATTTATTGTAATGTTTACGAAAGCAATAGAAATGCTGTTCTTGGGAGTTCTTCAACACTGCAACAAAATACCGTATTATATCCCCTGGAGCTGTTTATGTATTTATTGATTTGTTTTTGCAATTAATTACTTTTATATTCAATATTAATTTTATTGCAATACATCCTCCCACAGTGTGTAGGTAACTTTTTACATTATTATATTATTATTTATTGGGCAGTTGGAGGGCGAGAGTCTATTAGAAATGCAAGTCTGTGTGTGTGTGTGCATATAGTATACTGAAAGAATTATATACATTATGCATATTTCTTACAGCAGCAATTAACATAGGTTCTGTGAGGGAGCAGTCACTTTTATTAAACCTACAAAACACACCCCCCTAGATATTACTATTCATTACTGCTGGCTAGAAGTTTTGTCATGATTCTAAATTACAATGGATATTAGTCTGGATGGAACATAAATGCTTAACAACTGTAACAATTAAAAGTCAGACATTTGTTATTATTAAGAAAGAACATATTTCTCAATAATCACAATTAACATTTATGATATCTCATGCCTCGACTGTTTAGTTAATGTTTAGTTAGTTAGTGGTTTAGTGCATTTCGTACAGTACATTGTACAATACAGTATTACAGTATATATTTAGTATAATGAGTTGTAGAGGATATCATTTTATTTAAGTAATATTTGAATACCAGAAATGGCTGCTATATAAGGGCTGCAAATAAGTCTAATGTTACCTTTAATTCTATATAATAAATGGTTTGATCAACTCAGCAGAAACACCATTTAATATAGGAGATCGACTGGAGATAGGTGATGTGATTGGAGTCTTGATGTCGACTGTTTACCGTTCCAGGGAACGAGAGGCAGCGAGCGAGGCCAACGCTCACGGAGCAGCTTCCAGGAAGACAACCACACAGCAGGCTTGTCCACATCCCTCTGTCATGGGTCAGTGCACCCCACACACACACGCGCACACACCTCTTTCAAATAAATTATTTTCTATTGCTGTTTTGAGAGAATTTAACTTAAAGTTAAATGTTAGTACTGTACCATGGGGCGCGCGCGCACACACACAAGCATATCTGCTGTCTGTCATACCTGAGAAAACTTTGCAACTCATCCTGCCCTCTCTGGTGCGCCACACAGCTATGGAAGAGCGTGCACGCCAGCGTGCGCAGCGCAGGAGGGAGGTGGAGGACCTCAAGAGAGTGAGGGAAGAGGAGAAGTTGGTGAGCAGTGTGGCTGATTGAGCCTCAGTCCAATGAGAGCGCTGTAAACCTCTCAAGATGGGGCACAGAAAATATTGCTGTGCTTTTGTGTCAGGAGTGTGTGTTTAAATGGATACTGTGTACGGATTCTCCCTTGTGGTGAAAACATGATTATATTTCCTCTTGAAACGATACCGTACATGTTGCCATACTTCTAGTTGAAACAGGGTGACGACGGAGTACATTGTGGTGATACAGTAGTCTTGTTCTGACAACTGATAAAGCTCATTCATTGAGCTACACATATGAGCCACACCCACCATATGTGTAGTGACCTTAGCAGATGTACCATATAGCTGCTGTGACTAGCATTATTACTGCATTAGCTACTCATTAGAAAGTATTAGGCCAGTAAGCTCCTGAATCTACAGTACGATGAGGCATTATTTCAGGAAATATCCAACTGTAGTTACCTTTTGAAATAATATCCACAAAGCAAAGTTCTTTTTGTGACACAAACGGGCGTATACTGTAGGTGCACACAAACCCGCGATACCCATTAGAACCGGACTGTAATAGCAGATGCATTTGAAACACGTCTCCCAGGCTCAGATGAAAGTTGCCGAGGAGGAGAGACGCGAGCAGGAGGAGCAGGAGAAGCGGAGGGCCGCCGAGCGGAGGAAGGAGGAGAAGCGGCAAGCGAGGGAGGTAAGAGGCTCTTGGCTTTGAGTGATGAGAATAACATGAGACGGAATACAGGAAGCGGCCCCTGAGCCATCCAGAGGGACTTTGCACCCGGGGCGACGTGTTTGTGTGTGTGTGCGTGCGTGTGCTCACACAGAGAGAACAGGAGAAGCAGAGGCAGTTGATGAGAGAGAAGGAGCTCAGCGCGCGGGCCCGACAACACTACCAAAAGGCCCTGTTACAGTGGCGAGGCCTGTTCCCATGGAAACGACTACGACAGCTCAGCCAACTCAATGCACAGGTAGAGATTTTGTCCACTCTCCTCAGCTTGTACACCTTTCACGTGTCCATCGCCCCAGGAGGTTAGCAAAAGCAAGGTTTAACAAAGTAACGTGTGTCGCCACTGACGGTCTGTGACTGATGTAATCAATATCGTGTTATATCATGTAACGTATAACTTCATGTTTTAGGCATACCTGATGATCAGAATTTGCATTTGTAAATCCAAGGCTTATAATGACAAAGCATGTACCGTGTATTTGGGGAGTGGGCCGTAAATTCCACTCTGTTCTATACCACTTGAGCTGATGTACTACATAGGCAGGGGAAGTAAATGGTTAGTACCTTTTTTATTTTATCAGCCTATATTCCCCTCTGCTGGTCAGCTGTGCGGACGTGGTTTACTACTCTCACTACCATGCGTCGTTTCACATTGTACTTCTTTCTACAAGGCAATTGACTCCTACACGTCAAGCAGGAACTGTGGCTGTGTGAGCTGTGAATAATGGAACATTAATCCTCCTACACTGCTCCGAACTACAGAGATACTTCACCCGCATGCCAAAAGACATCTAGGCTAGCTACTCACATACACCCACAAATTACTTTCACACACGCGCGCACGCATATAGAGTACAGCCGAGATATCGCACTCTTATTTTAACATCGCTGGTTAATTTGAGCCTTTTCGTGACCACCTGTGAAAGTCATGCCAACACACGCAGCGAGACGCAGAGGCAAGACATGTTTGCTCAACCCGTCTCAAAGGATTTTAGTTGTTTAATTCAAGGACTAAATTCAATTCATGATCTAAAGGCACGGCACATGCACTGGGAATTCATACAAACACGCCTAATACGCAAGGTATTAGCATAACAAGAAAATAAACATTAACTCACGGAAAATATTATATTCATCTGTTAGGCAGAATAACTTAAAGACAAACGTCAATATCTTCAAATAACTTGAATGTACTATCACTGCACCTTAAAAGCACCATCTTAATTACATGCTCGTCCAACCCTTTAGCACAGTGTTTCTACATTTGAGTTTCACCAGCAAAACAGAATAATGTCCCCAGAAGACGTCGACGTGCGAGGCAGTGAAAGAGAAGCGTCTCACCCCCCGTTTCACTGTTGGCCACACTGGCACCTATGATTGAGCTGGGACACATTCATCATCGCACAGCATTGACAGGTTCTCTTGCCAATCCCCTCCAGCTGGCCGAAGGCCATCACAATGTCTCCCTCCTGAGGCGGTGCACTCGCGCCTGGCAACAGTGTGTGAGCCAGGCCTTGTCCCAGAAGCAGGCCTCGGCGGACCACCTGCACCAGCGGCTACTGCTTCGCAGGGGCCTCGGTTGCTGGAGAAGAGTATGTGTGATGTACAGTACACAGACGCACCTTTTTATTGAGTCAGGAACACAGTCTCTCACTGTTGTAAATCACTGAAGGAGAACACATGTTCTATGATACGATTTATACACTGAACAAAAATATAAACGCAGTGCTTGGTTTTTTGTAATTAGTTTTTATAAAAGGTAACTAAAATAATGCAGTAGTATTTAAGTAAATGTACATTCTGGTGGACATTCCTCCAGCCAGCATGCCAATTGTTAGATTTTAGAGTGCATGGCGCACCTGTACAATAATCATGTCTAATCAGCATCTTGATATGCCACGCCTGTCACCGCGGTGGATGAATTAGCTTGGCAAAGGTGAAGTGTCCATTAACATATTTGAACACATGACAACACTGATGAAAATTAGAGTATTATCTATACTTAACACTCTCATTTTTCACTAGTGTGTGTTTATATTTTTGTTCAGTGTTGTTATAGTTATATTCAGACAGTTCCGCGCCTAAGTCCCTCACCCGTTTCTTAAAGAACGTGCCAGAATAATAGCTTGTTGTTTTGGCTTGAAACTAAGAGAGCGATGTACAGAGCTCTTTAGGGTTGTGAAGGCCGTATAATGCAATCGAGGAATGTTGACTGCCCTTGCTGAATGTGTAGACAAGCCAGCTGAAAAGGTCTGTTGGGAAAGTAATTTCAACTGTTTCAGCTGAAGGACTGGCAGGTGCTTCTGGAAGAGCGAGCTGACCGCTTCTATCGAGCTCACACACTGAGGAGGGTTCTGACAGCTCTCTTGGACCACGTGATGCAGGAAAGATTCCTGCAGTGGGACCACCAAGAGCTCGCTGACCAACACTTTAACAGGTTAGCTGTCTGTATCCATGTGTCTTCCCTGCATGAGCAGTAGAAGCACACTTGGTCCCCTGAGTGGATTCATATAATGTGTAAGATCTATTAAGGGAACTCCTTTATCAGGGTTTGGAAGTAACTGATTACATGTAATCAAAATAGTAACTAATCCATTAGTTACCAGCTAAAACAGTGGAATCAGATTACAGGTATTTTGTTTAAAATTAGATTTCTTCTAGGACTACTTTCAAATTTAAAAGGGAAATGCAATGGTTGGGTAAAATCCATATGGTAACGGGTAATTTAAATCATTCAGTTGCATAAAATATTAGTGCTGATAACACTTTTATTGTGAAACTGAATACAATGTAAGCATTCCTACAGGGCTCTCTATAGTGACTTTGGTCTTTCCCCCCCAGACGGGTATTGCAGGGTTGTCTCCTGACCTGGCGAAGGTTTCCAGCTCTGCAGCGTGAGGAGAGAAATAAGGAATTCAGACGACAGCAACTGAGGCAGAAAGTGACCGAGGTTCTGCCCGACTTCTATTCTGCTCCGCTACAATGCCCAGGGGACAATGGGAGCTTTAGGAAGTGACATTTGGTGGTTTTGTTTCACATTTTTTACACCCATTTAAGCAAGCTCAGAGGAGACGGGTCATAAAACAATGTCCATATTTACAGTTTATTGTGCATGCACACTAACAAACAGATTTGAGCTCTAACTCCATGATGAATAAATTGGCTGGAAAAAAAAAGCAGTTCAAGTTCAATGAAAAGGAGAATTACCTTTTGTACTTGAGCTCACTTTAATATATATCTGTATTTTTCATTAATGTAGTCCCCCCCCCCCCTTTCCCCATTTACTTAAAACCTGAAAATGAAATGGCTGGTTGATTCACGAGCATTGAAGCTGTACTGTAATCTGTACTTAAAATTTAATGCAAAACTGCACAAAACACTTCACCTGACTTCAGCCAATACATGTAATCTGTGTCTCTCTGAAGATCACACAAAACTGGTGTAAATCCATGGATTGATTGCTGGTCCGTTTGTCCGTGATAATTCGGTAAACGGCTGACACTTTGATTTGACCGGCCCCTTGAACAGCAGCAGTAATGTGTAGTCCAATAAAAACATTTTGTTTGTGCACTTAATAAGCAATTTAAAAAACATGCTATGCCACAGGAATAAAAAAATAAATATGTTTGAAGGCCCCTGGATTACCGGAACAAGCATCCATAATCTGCCAACTGACGGCAAAGAAATTAATTAAATCTTTCCAACCGTTGTCCTCGAGCAAGATATAGGCTCTCTACCCAGCTACTGGGGCTATGCTGTGTAGGGAGGAGCAATGTCCCCTACAGGAATCTAAAGAGTCATTACTTGATTCTTGTACACACTGTAACGGAACAAGGCAAAAATCAAAAGCTATGTGTGTGTGAGGGGGGCGGGGGGTGTTATGACAGCTGTCCAGATGTCCAGGTAAATGCGAGGTCAGGCAGCAGAGAAGTTTGCGGTGAGAACACACGCTCAGAGGAAACAGCCTGCCTGTCAGCAAGTGACATTAGTTACTGGATACAGTGGTTAGTATTGCTTACTGTCAATGTCAGGCCAGCTCAGGAAACTCCAGTAATGTGATAAGACCCCATTTACACCTGCTATTAAACTTCCATCTGTGTACATGCTCACAGTACTTATTTGGCTGACTGTATTGGCATATCCACCTGTACATTGTATAAACTGGAGCCACCCACATGATGAAACTCATAGCGATATCTACTCCCGCAGGCAGTCCCTATTTCTGCTGAAGCGCAGAAAATTATTCAATGCAGGCACATCCACTGCAAATTGCATATATGACTTGTCATTGTTTCTTCTGCGCGCTGCCAGAAAGTTATTAAAGGCAACCCTTCTTCCGCAATGTAATTACAGGCATGTCAATGGCCGTGCACTAACACTTTGCTTAACAGACAGACTTTCATGAAATAGCTTCATACATAGGCTGGACACCATATGGAATAACTGAGCTCTAATTACATTGCAGACACGGCAGTGAAAATGCATATATCAATGGGAGATGAAAATGGTGTAATTGGACTGTTCAGACAGTATGTTCAGAAACATACTGTATTTTAATACCAGCTGTAAATGGGGCGTAACACCATAACAAAGGTCTTAAAAATACCAAAAAAAGGTTCCCTACAGATCTTATATTTGCTGCCAGGAACAAAGGCAAAGCAGTGAGAATGCCGTCATAAAGAGCTATGCTCCCACCTAGTGGCCAAGGTCCAGTACAGCATCCATGAGCACCCACAAACAGGAGTGTTCATTCAGCCACAGGGGTCCTCACACTAGATGTGTTGGCGCAGGACGGAGATTGTTTCCCATGGTCAAAAACTCTGCCCAGTTGCCACGGAAACCCCGAGAGTAGACGCCTGGATCCACGATAAGTCCCCAGTACGCCCGGCGAGCTGTCTTGTCCTGCAGGCCGATGCGTGCCTCCCGCTCAGTTACGTTGTAGCTGACGTTGACCAGCTGTAGCAGCAGCAGGTGGAGCAGGCCGCCCGTCACTATGCTGCTGTACCACGCACAGGTGAAGCAGAGCGCAGTGCTGGAACACACACACACACACACTCATTCAAATGGGTTTAATGCCATATCTAGAGCCTTGGAACCTCGACCAATGACGTTTCCACCTTGTGATGCTACACTCTGAGAGTGTCTGACTGTCAGTTATCTACCATCTCGATCATTTAAAAAAAAAAAAAAAACTATAATAAGAACATTAATAAAATGTATTTTAGATCACCTCTTACAACTTCGCTGGTATTTTCTAATATTTTGAGAATTAGCTGTTTGTAGTGTACTGTACACTAGCCATAATGACAGACTGCTTTTTTTCTAGCAGGATGTTTTCTAACGATTATGGTGTGTGTGACCTGTTCAGCTATTGACAAATGCACTAATTTGAAGTCGCTTTTGATACAAGCGTCTGCTAAATGCTGTAAAACTTGTCACTGTAATTCGTATGTAAATCAGAATAAAATAATTAAACCGGTGAAAATGTTCATGACAAATATCTTTTGTTAAAGGTTTTTCAAATGAAATATGTGATAACAGACTTTTTGAGTACTTCCACATGGCGCTACTTATCAAGTGCATTTTCCACACATTTGTCTTGTTCTGGCCATTCAGCAGAGTAGGTTTTGATGAATTACACAGGCATATTTTTACACATTGACACAGCAGTTCTAGCAGGGCAGTGGAACTTGCAAAGTTGTGCCAGATTACCTCATTTAAAATACTCTGAGGGCGAAGACATACTGTGTATACACACACACACACACACACACACATACAGTATCTCACAAAAGTGAGTACACCCCTCACATATTTGCAAATATGTGAGCATAT
>JAODUK010037270.1:0-21414 GCA_027564635.1 Typhlichthys eigenmanni | reverse complement strand
TTTGCTTATAATTGCTGGTATACGACCTGTCCAACTACTGACAAATGTACTAAATGTAAGTCGCTTTGGATAAAAGCCAAATGCCGTAAATGTAAATGTAAATAATTAGTACGCAAGTGTCACAATGAGCAGGTGGAGGTAAAACGTTTTGCTCAGGGATGATTACGGGCCAACTCCGGGGCCTCTAATCCACAGCCTTGCGACTGACTCATGTCGCGATACAGATAAATACAGTTAATCGATTTGGTCAAACCAGGAAAAACTGAATGCTGTAACCTACTTTGTCAACTGTATCATTCCTGGTTTGTGTTCCGCAACTTGACCGTGTAAACTTTTGACCCTTTAACTTAGTTTGCTCAGCAGCATGAGCCATAAAAACAAGTATATTTAGCCACGGAAACCATAAAATAGACCAATAAACCTGCAAGGAGCTGTCACTCTAGTAACAGGAGGTGGAGTCATAGCGCCGTGTTCATGTGCCCAAGCAGTACAGAGACTGACTACATAAATATGTGGACAGATCCTCGTAACACATAGGTCTTCTATAAGGACGGGTTTGAAATTCTCTGGCTGTTGCTATATTTGCAGGACATGGCTCCACCTGTTAAAAGGCAGGGTAAGTCAGTCTAGAGAACACATATGTACTAACTTCGAGCTCAAATCAAACTCTCAGAAGCTCAGCCCCATACATTGAAATGCATTACGAAGCCAAGCAGCATTGTTGTTGTGAGCGGTGTTCACCACTTTGTTTATATTCCTATTTACAGAGCTAGAAGTACCGGAAAACCTTTTTCAGCACGTAGAGAATGGTAAGATAGCAAAACGCAAGGAAATATTTGGTGAATGTTTCAAAAAAAGTTATCTTGCAATAGCTGACTAGACCTTTAACTGCCAGGTATCCATAATAATGGGATTATTGTATGCCTTAACATATTTTCAACTGATGAGTTACATAAAAATTCACCAAGGGTTGCATGATATTTATAAAATGTGATATTGCAATATTGATCATGAAAATTGCAATATCCATATTAATTTTGATATTTAAACAATTTAAACAAAGGCTATGGGAAAATGTATCACATATTCATATCAAAACAACACATTTTCAACTGACAGCCATATTGTAATTCCAAGATACAGAGAAGGCATTCTTTTTGGCCACTAATATTTCCTCTTTGATCTCTGTCACTAGCTTCCTCAGCCAAACATCTTATTTTTCTGTCTAAATCAAACACAACTAAGTCAAACAGCCAATCGGACACATCTCTCCACAAAAAACAGAATATTACACTTTCTGCAAATTTTTGATATGATATCAAATTGATTGCGATAACGATACTAAGTCAATACATTGTGCATCCCTACATTTTCCCATGTACAGTGGTCATGAACTAGCTAGTAAAGTTGGACATTTTAACATGGGGGTCTATGAGGATTGACTTGCTTTTGAAGCCAGCCTCAAGTGGCCAATCAAGGAACTGCAAACCCGGTCACATCCAAGTTTGATTTGATTCTCAGCGCCCGAGGTTGCAGCTTGTACAGACACAGACAATGACTCTGCACTTCTTGAGGCAACTGATCAGATCACTTGCCTCAAATCCTCCTAACATGTTTCTGCAGATGGTGGGAAGTATAAATGGCTTAACAGATGGAACAGAAAATCAGATTTGCCTGATTCTCGTCATTATTTTCAGCAAAAAACAAATACGCTCTCATAGGTCTTCCGATGCTTTTGCATAAGATACATTACAGCAACAACAACAAATGCAAAATAATGTAAGGTGATTGATAAAGCCAAGCCCTCAAACAATGAATAATTTACCATAATGTAATTAGCTGCACATACAAAGACAGGCAGCCAAAGGCCAAACCATTAGCATTAATTCTTAGGCTAATTTGTAGGTGGACAGACCGTTTGCAAACCTAAATCTGACTTCCACTGCACCAGTGGCCAACACCCATGTGTTTTTCCCACGACCTGCACCTGATCCCGTAGGCTAAATGAAAAGCCAAAACAATTTAGCAACTCGTTTTTACACAGGCCACAGACGACGGGTGATGCAAGACCCTGCACCAGTTCAATGACACACTGACAGCAGGTGTTCTTAAGGGGATTACATTTGTATATTTTGCTGAATATACCGCTGAAGACATGTCTTGAGGGTTATGTGGTAATTCTTGTCTATTCGGCATATTCCACTTTGACGAAAGCTGCTTCAAAACAGAAACATGGCTGACACATCAAAAAATACTAAATTAAAGTTATAAATAGACCAAAGGCCTTTCACGAAAATTACAATATTGACTTACCGTGCAATATAAGGATATTAGTGGTGTAACGGCTCGTAGTGAATTCGGACCTGTACGGTCACCCCACACGGTTAGGCATGCTTGTGAACATGCTCGTGAATTCATTTAGTTAATGTATTATTGTGTGAAATTGACCGACCCGACCTGTTATGAGAGGCAACCTGCACCGCCCGACCTGCAAAAATATGCATTCATCAACCATCCAAAACCGACAACTTGAGCCTGGCAATACAGAGACACTGATTTATATTAGAATTCACGTTTTAAAGGAACATACACTGGCACAAACAATAAGCTCAATAACGTGATACGATCCGAACCTTGAGTTTTGTAATCTGTTGATAATTAATTAAGATACCTATAGGCTAATGATCTTCCTTAAAAAGGAAGTGAAAGATTTTGTTGATCGCTGCGCTACGCTTATGAAAATGCTCCCGATAGAAGTTGACGTCTCGAGGGGATGGAACAAACCCATGTCCGAGCCAGAATACGCCGATATATTAACAGGTGTGAGAAAGCCCACCTTGCTATATAATATGTTAATTCAGTTGTTTCACGCATTATGAGTCTGTTCTGCTCTGATAAATGTGTATGTGACACCACCTGAGCTGCCGTGTTAAGAGCCATTGACGTGAAGTGTAGTTTAGATTTATGCCCATCACGGATTATTCTAATAGTGGTTACAGTAATAACAGCAGTGTTTCTCAGTAGATGCTGCTCGTTTATTTATGTGCGTGGGATCGTCACATGTCTGGGTCCCAACAAATAGGCTTATCTGTAAAACATGCGTCTTCCTATTTGCGTTACGCTTAATTGAACAGGGTTTTTTTTTTTTTTAAATCGAAAACACCGACATAGGAAAATTACGTTTGCATGAATTACATGAGCACAAGTCCTACATACCACTTCAGAAATGGTTGTCCTCAGGAAAGGAAAAACAAAAAAAGAAAACAGAAGTACATTAAATTGATGCAAGAGCCCCCGGGGCAGCTCTACCTACCACCATGGTCACATACTGTACATTACATTTATGCCCAAATTGCGGGTGACGCTGTTGAAGCATTTGAATCAGAACGTCAATGGCCAAATGGGTTACTTTTTCCTAATAAGAGATTTTATAAATAATACTGATGTTTGGTAATAGTTTATTTCCACTAAATATAACTTGAGCTCCCTCTTGTCGGTCAAAAACAGAGGACGAACACAACCTCCTCTGCCTCTGGTCCAGCCTCCTCTGACAGACACCCCCCCAAACACACACACCTAAACACAAGCACACACGCCCACCTAAACACACACACACCTAAACACACAATGATAAAGTGCATACTGCTGATGAAAGAAACTGACATTCTTGAGAAGTTACTTCAAATGAGCAATGGCCTGTTGTGCCAACCATATGGTCACAAGTTAGTCATTTCTATGGCACCACGGAGGGGAAAAACACAAATAACGGTCTAGATATTGTCAAAGTGTCTCTTTGAAAAATGCTATTGAATGGATGCTAGTTTACCGCTGAAGGCAATACAATGGACCCACCACCATGAAATCAAATGAGTGTTTTCCAGGCATAGTCTCAGTGATTTCGCACTAAATGTAATTAAAAACATATTGAATAAACATAAACCTTCTCCGCAGGAGGTAGGAGAGGTGCCCTCTCCTAAAGAAAGCATAATGATTAACAGGGTTTTTATGCTTGGACAGGCATCTCCACACACAGCTCTCTAAAAAAAAAAGGGTCGGAGCATAATTAATCGTATCATTTTTAATGCTTGGTGGGAGGGGATGCTCAGGTTCAATGAACCTTAGACTATCTGTCCACTGAAAGATTAATCAGGGGCATGCTCTGAATGTGAAACTACCTATTCTGCTCAATCTTTACACAATTAGCAACCAGCCCTCCTGGTCCTAGTCACAGTAGACAGTACAGATTACATGATTCATGCAAAAAAGAAAGAAAAAACAAATGAGAAACAAATTAATTATTGATGGCGAGTATACGAACCAGTTTGTTTGGCTCCCATTCAAATTCAATGTAACCCGTGATGAGGATAGTGTAAAACACAGATCAGATACTGCAGTATGTAGCCATAATGAAGAATTGTTGTGTTTTGTCAATACAAGTTATATATAAAACATGTAGTTATTATATCTGTCACCAAAGTAGGGCTGGACTATAATTCTATAATCAATATTGCGACATACAATGTTTCCAATAATGGTGCAGTGTTTCCACTATGCACATTAATTTATGGCACATTTATTTACGAGCACCACTCCTTCAAAATGTTATGAAATATCACAAAGAGTCGCAACAATGCGTTGCACAGCCCAGTATGCGCGAGCAGCCTACAGCATTTTCCCAGGCAGTAACAAACAGAGCAGATGATAGCAACATTACCGGAGAACCAGAAAAAAAGACATGGGCGCATGTCTACGCTGGTGGTCAGAGTGGCTATTAGTAGTTAATGTTAATAATCTAAAATACTATTTATTTAAAAGACCTCATCACATATTTAGTTTGGAGCAGTAACCTCTAGATATGCACTGCAGGCACTATCCACATCAATGATAAAATTAATACATTTAATTAAATTATAAACCGCTGTACTTTCAGCCTTCATAGCCTGTGTTTCAGATTTCCATTCAAAAACGTTCCAGTTAAAAACGTCATGCACATTGAAAACATTGAACATTGAGCCCCTCCATGTCTTACATCGTTGGCAATGAACGAAGAGATTAGCAATAGGCATGACTGTTCCACAGTTTAAGAAGACATTTAGCAGTCTAACTAGCTTTTAGTTTCGTTTGTTTCGCTTCTATTGAGCTACCTGCATTACATTGAATGGCTGAGGTCTCAATAGAGCCAGACACAAATTCAAAACACCATATAAAACTTGAAAATGGCAGAAATAAAAAGATTATATACATTGTTATCCGAACTATGGGGACTGCTGTATGTGGAAGGAAGGACCAGCACCAGGATAAATCCTATATGAGATGTGGACAAGAAGTTCTGCAAAGCCAGCTGAAGGTAGTTTATTCATGAGCTGATTTGCTCAAACAATGCTGCTCAAACACAGCTCATATCTGGGGAAGAAGGCGTCTGAACTGCTCAGGGGGGTTTTGTTCTGCGTTTTTGTTCTGGGTTTTTGACAGCAATTTCTAAAACAGTCAGGCTTATCAGAGTGTGTAATTGCAATTTAAAACATCTAAAAAGGTTTCTTATTGTTACATATATTTAATACTGCCTTGCTATAATTATCTGGAGAGTTTAACAGGTTTATCATTTGCATTTCCTATTTATTAATTACTAGATTTTCCTGATTTGGTCACTGTGACATGGGCCTTTTCCTTACTTTTAATATTGGCATTCAGCAAGACAAGCCAAGATTCTTGTTTATGTGTAGACGATCAACTTATGAGTGATAAAAGTCAGACTGTCTTTACTAGTTAAATACTGAAAACATTAAAGTACTGCCCATGCACAGGGACACCATTGCAAAGGCCCACTAGTTCAACATGGTCAGCAGCTCATTGCTACTCTCCACAGGATACTAACATCTCATTCAGATGGCAGCCTGCCCCCTTCACAACACACACTTTCAATCAGGCCCATGGGGTGCTTAGCAACATGAGCTTTAGGAGTTGCTAAATTTGCTGCAGTACATTAAAATGTGCATTAACTCTAAATACTTAAGAAAAAACAACAGGTGGGACCATCAGTCTCGCAAAAGCTTGGGGAAGCAGCCAAATTCTACGCTGGATGCATTTTGGATGCATCTTAGTCAACCTCCAATTCCGTGTGTGGCTAATGAGGACAACACAAATTATTGCAAACCATAAAAAACAATTCAGCAGCTTTACCTCAGAATTAAATGTGTCCAAATGGAGCTATATTTTGTAGGGGTCAACATAAGAGAGGCGTGTAAAGGAAATGAAAAAGAGGCAAGAATTGGAGGAATCTTTTCAAGGTTTGTGTGTGTGTGAGCGATGGCTGGTGCTTCGTGATACATTTCATCAGATGAGCGGTGTGCAAATGGATCCACTGCACTGACCGCAGTCACAGAAACACATCTGCCTGGGCCTGGGGTAGCTGCATCAGAAAGAGCCTCGTCTCGTCCCAGCACTACGTCACATAAGCAACTCTGTGCTGAGCGTCTGATAGATGAACCCCTGGAAGATCGACAGCACACTCTGGAAGTGGTGCTGTCGATTCTCATTAGTTGTTCGCATTGTCATCCACAAGATTGTATCCATAATTCCGGTGCAACGCTATTGCCGTGCATTATTTACTCATTTCAGTTTATCTATTTATCATCAGCAGTAACCGTATCTTACGTATTTAACATATTTACATAACCTGCAAAAAACCAGAGTCGCGTTTTCCCAACATATTCCGCTGTTTCATGTCTGACTTGGTCATCGAGTTCCGTAGTTGGTCATCCTGCATGTCAATCAAAATACCTCTCCTGTCAAGTAGGCGGGTATTCACAGTTAGCCAGCGCAGACTTTACATAAGTAGGCTGGCTCCATACTTGAAGGACAAAGGCACTGAGATCCCAGCATTGAAGCTATGACACAGAACACAGTGCTAATTTGAATAGATTTTGTTGTTTCTCTCAAACAAATGGGATGTGCTATCACTCAATTCAATGAAGCAATAGCTTAATATCAACTGGCTCCTATCTGATTATATTAGTACATCAATGTTTCAGATGTATTTACTCAGCAGTGGTGCTTCACTGTACTAAACTATAATGAGCACTATGACCACAAATAAATATAGAATTAACATGGAAAATGTTTATTAAAACCAGAATTATCTCGATAAAAGAACCAGTGCGGCATATAATTACAGTCGGCTATACAGTATTATTATCACCATTGTTCGGCCTCCCAGTGAGGCTGTTTAATGGCTGGTGAATGGTAAAGGTATAGAATTTAAGAGTATCCTTCAATATTCGTATTTTGAGTTTAGCCTAATAGGTAGCTTTGCATATAAATTATATGGCTACAATTAATAATAACAAACATACAACACACATCTATAGAAGGTCAGTCCCACATGGATATATAATTTAGTGCATAGAGGAAACCGTTTACAACTTAAACCAATAAACATCCCCTCTCTCCTGACAGGAAGTCTCACAATGCCCACTGCTGCATTCTAAAACAAGGTTGATAAGACTAAAACAACACTTTTTAGTTGTAGACAGGAAGATGACATCTTATCAATGTTATTTCACTGACCATCAAAAGGAGTAGTAAGCAATGCCGGTGAAAGACTTGACAATTGAACTCAACATCTAAACAAATATACCCCCCCCCCACACACACACACACACACACACACCATTTAACCAATCCATATTATGTAAAAATACATTTAAGATTTTAAAAGAAATCACCATTATACATGAATAAAATAAATTAAATTGTGAAGAAATAAACCGTTTACAGCAACCAGATACTGAATGGAATACACACATAATTCATCATAGAGCCATGAATGACTCGGTTCGTCATGTGACAATAACAATACGAATATTAGACGCAGCAGGCACAAGAACGAACGCCAGTACGGTAGGCTACACAATCCATAAGTAAAATCTGTACATCTATTTTATGATACAGTAACTGCAGGCTACCATAGCATAAACAAGTCGAGTCTGCAGGACAGGCATATTATCAAGAGTGATGTGCACATCAATAACTACATTAGATTAACATAGGCTATTGTTCAGAAACCGTAAACGGATTAGAAATAGGCTGCTTAAATAATGTGACCAAGCTGCTAAATGGTAAATGGACTGCATTTATACCCCACCCCCGCTGGGTGTACTGTCAGCGCTTTTCTAACCTTTCGGACACTCAAAGCGCTTTACAGTATTTTGCCTCACATTCACACACACATTCATATACTGATGGTGATTGCTGCCATGCAAGGTGCGACCAACCACCGGGAGCAGTTAGGGATTAGGCATCTTACTCAATGATGCTTACAGGTAGGTCAGCACCGGGGTTTGAACCCACAACCTTTTGGCTGGGAGCCCAACACCGACCACTAGACCATCCTGCCCCGTTTACACGATCAACAATGAGCTACATTATACCACCTGTATCCTTTACTGCAGTCTGGATGGCGAAGGGGAATTCATGTGTAATAATAACACTGGAACACTGGAAACACTGCTGAAATTAAACCATATGTGGTCCAAAACCCATAAAACTATGTTCAAACCACTAGTAATAGCAGTAAAGCAGTCGTAGCCTCACATCAACACACCTACGTGGTAGTCGGGGCGGGGTGGGCAATGACGTGTTAAATTTAAAGTAACAGTCACTGAAATCAGACAGTTATCTAAAGAGTTGTAGTATGATGTGCTATTCCACATAAGCTATGCATTGAGAAGTCAAGAAACTGATAACAAGTGAAAAGGAACATGAAATGAGTCCTTGAAGAAATTGTTGAGCACAAGAATCTATTAGCCACGATATAGAGGTGCAGGACTTGCAGGTGGAGTGAAAAATTAACCCACATTGAGATAAAATGTGACAGGAGAAAAATAAATAGATTTTGGGGTTCAGAGGGTTTGTTTTTGTTTTTTTATTAATCACAATGTGTGTGTCTAGGACATATTTAAACTTCTGTTGAGACCCACGCATATTTGTATGCATCTAGCTCAGACTAGAGGTCTTCACGGGTCCAAAAAATTGGACTTCATCCAAAATGAACCAAATAATTTTCACTCGACGCCTGATTTGCATAAATTAAAAAACATCAATTCAGATCCGTTTCAAACGGATTAGACGACAAAGCCGTACCCGAGAAGTACAGTTAAAAATGTTTTTTTTTAAGACAGACCTAGGGTTGGGCGATGTCTACCAACGTGGCATCGGACAATGTCTACAGTGAAACATTGTGATGGACGATGCCATCATCAGGGAAGGGGGTGTGGGGGGGGGGGGGGGTGATGCTTGCAGAAACACGCTACAATATAAATAAAATACATTTTTAAAAATTAGAATGAGCAAAAAAAGGCAGAAAACTATTTTGTTCCGTTTTCAGAGTTTGTTTTTTAGCAATATGTTAACTATTGAAGCAGTCTATAAGCAATTGCCTCATTTACCTCTATCACCATTTAGAAGCAGGCATGACTAATGTCATCTCACTACCCCACCCTAATCGGTCTGCCAGGAGGGTTACTGTGAAAACATTAAAGCAAAGAGGGTTTCCAAACTATATTCTCAGATGAGGATCAGTGTCTTGATATAAATAGTCAGGCCAGAGCTTTGTAATGACTGAACAATGTGTTGATATTGCTGCTTTGGCAGGTGGAGTATGCCATTTCCAGTTAATCTAATCTCCACAAATAAAGGCAGACGTGTAAAGCTTCTTGGTGCATGGCTGCACAGCGCGTCAGTTCAGTCTGTCTTGTTCCATATGCTCCATCTACCTGTGTTAAGTGAGACTTCAGTGGTAATACGCGAGTATCCCATAATAACATAACAAAAGGGGCTGCTTACATCACCGCTGGTAAATTAAACATTCAAGGAGGATCTTCATTGCAGCGTGACCACCTAAAATAAGCAAGCATTGACCTCAAGACACTCACTTGTTTCTCAGCACCTGCCAAGCCGCCTCGATGTCCGCGTACAGGTTCTTTTCGGACGGTTTGCCGCTGCTCACGCCGTACCCCGAGTAGTCGTAGGAGAAGACGTTGCAGTTGATCCTGGAGCCCAGGCCGATGTAGAAACTGCACATCTGCCCCAAGTCCACGGCATTGCCGTGAGAAAACAGCAGTGTGTACCGGCTGTTTGGAGCGCAGCGCACGAACATGCACCCGACCCGGTTACCCCGACTGCTCCTCGTGTTGAACACCTCCACGGCGTCCAGCTCCCGCTGGGTGTACTGCCAGTCCGCCCGCTCTGTGAGGTGCAGGCTCGTCGCCCCGTTAGCGTCCGTGTGAACGGAGTAGGTGGGCTCCGGTGGGAGAAAGGCTAGCTTAGCCGCGATCCGACCGGGACAGGGCGGGCAGCAGAACAGCCAGCATAGCTCGCCAAGAGAAAAGCCATTCATCCTGGGGCCTTGTTCGGGCATGTAGACGTAGACTCGCCCGATCAATTCTCTTTGAGACACAGTAAACGAAGAAACGGTGATGCTATTTGTATGTCGTAGCTGTACGCATGCTGTGTTGCGGAGGTCACAATTAAAAGCGAGGAGCTCCAAGCGCTGACAGGTGGCCCGGGCTGAGCTAGCTTGCTAGCGCACTAGCTGACTGGCAGGTAGCTAGCAGGAAAACCCTTTCTTCCTCTATAAACGTCAGAGATTTGTCTGATGAAAACCAAAATATTGTCATTCATTTGGGATGTTGTACAAACCCAACGCGGCGAGAAGTCTCGTTCGACTGAATCCTCTGTTAAACATTGCTAGTTAAGCGCCACGGTGTATTTCCAGCAGTGGGAGCAGCCATGTCTTCACAATACAACTTATACAGGACGTCCGGGAAGATCGGATGTCCTGTCAATAATCCTCTCAAACTAATTTGAATACATTTAGAAATAGAATATTTCACACTAGTTCACACAAGTTGTGTAGCGTGATGAGTTCTAGAGTGTGAGTGGGTGGAGTGATGAATGAATTTGTGATTTTTATATTTTAGTTATTGATATAGTGGCATTTATGATTTAGTTTGGTTTAGAAAAGAGCAGGTCAAATCATGTTTTTGTTTTGTTGCAAACTAGTGGCTGTGTATGTTATGACACGTTTTAAAGCTTTTAAAAGCTTAGAGCGAATCACCGATACAAGTAGTGCAAGCGATTTTAATACATTATAAGTCAGATTTATGTAGAAATTATGTCCATTAAATGTTCTCTATGCAATTTCTTTTTACATTTACTATAGCAGTAAATAACATTAGATTTTCCTGTGTAAAGATAGCGAAGTAAAGGTATCCTGGACAGATAATGACATGAATAAATGAAGCAATGTGCTCCAAGCATCTCAGTTCTCTGTGGTGTAATGTGCATGTTAGAGAATGAGTGTGCGTGCGTGCGGCCCACTGAGCATGTGTATTGGCCCAAGATGCTGGTGGGTTGTGTGACCTACAGTTTGATAGAAGGTCACCTTAAGAAGCGTTAGTGTGTGACTGTTATGAAATGGAGAGGTCACTGGTCGAGTTGATCAGTTCCATCTAGTATAATCTAGGAGAAATATTACTTTTAGAATCGTCTAATGTAAAGAAATTTACATTCACAAATTATTTTGCAAAGAAGCATTGGCATGCTCCTGAAAAGTATATTAAAATAATATGGAGATGTTTCATAACGCTCTGTGGCACAGACGCTTTGAAATGATTCTGAAAAGCCCATTAAGATTCCATTACAACATTAACAAGAATTAGAAAATTAATTGTAAATCATTTGTTATAGTAAGCAAATCATTAATAAACCATTAGTATACTTTAGTCCTCGGATTTAACAAAGTTTGGATGCATACTCGATTAGGCTGACAATTTATCTAACTTTTTTTTTTCCAGTTTTATTTTTTAACCACACATCTCAAGTTTGTAATTTTTTCATGCCCACGCCACCTTGTCTGTAAACACACAAAGCCCCACTGCATACACACTGCCATACATTACAGCTTCAAGCCCACACAAACACACTAACCCACACTGCATAAATTACACCTTCAAGCCCAAACACACACAAACCCACACTGCATACACACTGCCATGCATTACACCTTCAAGCCCACACACACACACTAACCCACACTGCATAAATTACACCTTCAAGCCCAAACACACACAAACCCACACTGCATACATACACCTTCAAGCCCACACACACACACACACACACACACAAACCCACACTGCATACATACACCTTCAAGCCCACACACACACACACACACACAAACCCACACTGCCATACACTGCTATACATTGCACCATCAAGCCTACAAACGCACACAAACCCACACCGTTACACATTGCCATACATTGCACCTTCAGGCCTAGCCTACACACACAATATGAGTGCTCTTGTTTCAATTGATCACAATTCATTACAATTCAGCAGTTCAGCACACAGACAAGTAGCTTCTCAAGATGCTGTACATCCGAAGAGGGGAGGGCTCTAGTGACAGCCGAGCCATGTGTCACACTGACACACTTCAAACCCACCTGAGAGAGAGAGAGAGAATAGACTTTCCATTCATCCATACACAACACAGTCAGTAATGAACATATGGAGACAGGATTTGTGGCACAGAGAAAGAATGTGTGCAAATGTGTCGTACTGCAGAAAAACGTCAACATTGTTGCAAAGACCTGCATGCATCTTCAGAAATAATCCAATACACATATTTAATATATGAATAGGATGGGTCATGTTGTTTCCCCAAGCAAGTAGACTATTTTATGTGTCTGGCATAAATTGTATGACTTGCCCTCACAAACACATTCAATACTCCAGCTGGGATCAAAGCATCTGCATGGGAATGTTTAGCAACACACACTGTATATTTCAACCCAAACACGACCCTCCTGTATATCTCTTCATCATTGCCAGATCTCTCATGCCCAAAAACACACCATTCATTGACATGAATCCATGAGACAAATCCAGTTAAAGCAAACCCTCCACCTAATAATGTACCTCAGTGAGACATTTAAACCTGAAGGCTGTGCTTTTCCTAAATATAGGAACCTTATTATTTTCCTTGCTGGTACCGATGATCTCGATAAACGTCAACAAGCCTACTCTGGCTGGGTATCAAATGTACATACTTTTGTACTGACATTGGCAAAACATAATATATAACCTAATATCCAAGTCCTTATATGCTTTTTTATTATACAAATGCAGCACCATATCAACCCTGTAATTTGGTTTGGATGGATTAGTTCTACATACAATCACAGTTATAAACAACACTGCTAATTATGTTGCATAAAATAGCAGCAGTTAAGCAGATCATTGCATAGTTCAACCTGGCCTCAGCAGAAGCAAAGGTCACGAAACCACATACAACCCCTAGCCCTTGGGGTTAGTATTGCCATCAACCCACCGACAGAACTCACGCCTGTTCGAGTTTTTCCATCTCAGTTTTGTGGTTCCACATTTAGCTGGAGTAAAGCTTGACCCTGAGTCAGTGTCCCGAGGCGACATTGTATCTGTGAAGAATGTTTTCAGAGATTAGATCCAGCTGAGGATGTTCCCCATGCTGAATGAACTATATGGTCCTACCCTGACCATTTTAAAAGGGACACTCCTTCTGGAATTCCCCTTGTGGTTGAAACGTGTTACAGAAAAACATTTTGAAACTTGAAACCCTGAGAACTGATGCTTTAGCCTTGCTCTGCCCGACTATTACTCTCAGCTCAATCTTTTTACGTGGAGATTCTAGTATGGAAACCCTGTTCTCATTAGCGTTTTCACAGCCACCCTGCTGGCTGGTCCAATCACGGTGGTTTAGTGAGATGACAGTGAAGTCAAGTGTGTTTCTAAATGGTGTTAAAGGCGATTAAAACACAAGTTTAAAAATTAACGAGAGGTCTACGCCCAGTAGGAGGCAAGAACTGTCTAAATGGAGCGTGTCAAGACCCTGTTCACCAAGTGAACTTTAGGTCTGGTCACACAACTGGGGAGTATTCCGTTTTCTCATGTCAGGGCATGGCACTGAGCAATCGTGAGAGAAACCTTCTTTTACAATTCAAAACAAACCCATCAAAGCACTGAACACTGAAAATAAGCAGAATACACTTGCATTCCTTCATTTTGACACAGTCGACTGTGTGTGTGTTTGGCTCGTCAACAACAGCTACAGGATTTGATAACAATCATTCCACCTTCGCTCATGGCTTGCACAGCTCATTGTTGTTGTACTTCTGAAGGAAAAAAGAATGTTATCTACACTCCCCCCTCCTTTTACAATTGCATTAACCAGACCGCAAGACTTCTAAAATTACTTTAATCTAAATATTATTTTGACACTAAACGCACAGTGAACACCACAAAAATGTGCCTACATATCCATTTGAGTAGAAAAGAATTTGAACTTGCAGGCACAGCTATTGTAACTTTTTAATGAGATTCTGAATAGAATTTATTCCGAGACTCCACTCCATTCACAGAGATCAACACCCATGAAAAACATTACCAAAAAAAAGACAATGTGCAAGAGAAAACAAGCTCTGCTCTGGGTGACGAGGAGCTGTGCTTTCGGCCATCAGCATTGCTTAAATAGATGTGAATCATCAGTGTTGTCTGACGGGAAATGAGCCCTGTTGTGTGTATGTTTCTAGAATCACTCCCGTGACAACAGCACCCGTATTCTTCTTCTCCCCTTAACTGCCTGCTCGGTGCTGGGATTCAGCCTTCCGTTACGAGAAATCGAGGTGTACACACACGCTGCAAAACAAGCCTGCCTTGTCAGGTGGCATCGCAGCCTTTTGTGTGACCATAGCAACCTGTCACCTGAAAGCTCATTGTCTAGATGCTTCAATAAAAGCAGACTTACGTCAGAGGTGACTTGGCTCTCAGGAACTCACTCGTTACAATAACGGGACTCACCAAGGGCTTTGGCATGGAAAGGTCACAGACAACAATAATGTGTTCTTCCCCGTGAGGGCAGGCAGCACTGTTCTCTGTCAAAGTGAAGGCATCTTACTCACTGTTTCCAGGCAGATGGGTCTTTCTCAATCTTGTGCTGGCGCCAAAAGCCCTGCTATTGGCTTCTGGGCATCTCAATGCTGCCAGGCGGAGCATTTAATAAGTGGTTCTTTGGGGAAGTGACCGAGGACTGTTTATTTTCTCTGAGGACACTGCTATCAAAGAAACACACACTCTGAGAGCCCGAGAGAAGGTGAACTGTTTGTCTGCTCTCAAGCCACTTGCTGTGCGAGGTCAACAGATGGAGGTCAATCGTTCGTTGCTGCAGCTGTTATGAATGGCACTCCTCTGAAGCAGAGAGGGTTTGTCTGCAAAATAAATTAAAAGAGCTGCCATGTTCTGCCTGTAAATATATGTGTGTGTATCTGAAATAATGCAAATTCAACAATATTACTGACACACAGCCATACAGTGTACAAACACACACACACACGCACACACACACGCACACACACACACACACACACACACACATACAATTGTAGCTTCAAACGTGAACAGTAGCGAGCAAAAAAAACCCCACAACAACACTGCTGCATTTACTAACCATAGTCATCTCTGAGGAACAGATATCTTTAGACCGTGTAGCTTTAGACCGTGTAGGTGGGAGAACTTAGCCTAACTGAATTCCTACTCAGTATGTTGGCAGGAAACTTCTCTCCAAATGAGAACAAAATGGAGTGAGAAATTACTATATGCCAATAGCCTACAGTAGGCTATTGGCATAGTGTTCATTCATTTAAGTGGTTCTCAATATTATCATTTACATTTTCGGCATTTGGCAGACGCTTTTATCCAAAGCGACTTACATGTAGTACATTTGTCAGTAGTTGTACAGGTCATATAGCAGCAATTATAAGCATCTACAGTACTGTGTTATGACACAGTAGATGTTCCTTAAAAATAGAAAATAAGGTTTATATTCATTAAAGGGTTCCCTAAGTTCTGCAGTGCAGTGCTTTTCATTCTCCACCAGCAGTCACAAACTACATGCTAACTTACAATTTCTATTCGGACCACTTTTTGAGAATCACTGTAAAACAGACAAAGGGACCTACAATAGCTTCACATTTAATAATTTTAGAAAATCATTTTTCTGCCAGCAATCTGCACCGGCAAAGAAATACCTTTCACAATAAAAGGCCTAAGGTGCTGTCAAGGTTAACACTGTGTCTGGGCTCAGAACGGTCCTCCAGAAGTAAACAAACGAAGACCTTTTGTGTCCCCCTTCTTCTGAAGAAATTAGTCCTCAGACACAAGTCCCCGTTCACAGGGTTGATAAGTAACTGATTACAAAAAACTGTAATCCATTAGGTTACAATTACCATCTTAAACAGTGGAATCAGATTACAGGAATTTCTTAAAAATAAGATGAGAACTTCTAGAACTACTTTTAAATTGAAAATAAAATAAAAAAAGCATAAAACAATTGCCTGTTCTCTTATTAACCTTTTATTAATGTCAATCAATAAATTAAATAAAGTCTTTTTTAATCTGATCCCCTGAGCAACATAAACAGTCACAAAAATAGAAAGACAAGGTGCTGCCAACACAGTAAATTGTTTTGTGTTGCATTTAAAACATGTTGAGGCGTAATGTAAAGTAATCAGATTATGTTACTTTGTAATTCATAAATGAAATTATTAGCACTAAAACATAGTCCTCCTGCCTGTCAATAACTATAAAAGGTGAGGTACTGTATATCTGGGAAATACTTAAATATGTTCAATGAAGTATCAACAACAACAACAGAATTATCTGATTAGCATGGGCTCCCGGAAGTTGAATAGCAAAAAAACGACCACGAGTTGGACATTTTGTTATGAACATAAATAAGGAATAGTGTATAATATTAAAGAGGCGCTTGTGTCCCGGTTAATTTCCGTACACGGTTCTCTCTGAATGTACTGTATAACCCTGCAACAATATCATACCGCCACCTTATTTAAGAGACGCTTATCTTTGGATGTGTGAGAGATTGCATCCACATTTCATATCCAGTCAGATAAAGGATTGTATAGGGGCGGACCTTATTGTGAAAAGCAATAAAGTCACTACAGGGGATGAGGCACTGGGAATGGTTTTGCTTTCCTGTGAATTTTAAATGTTGCTATCATTGTCGTTGGAATAGGGTATCGGTGAAACATGATTTAAGATGTACCTGTCAACACAGAGACATGCATAGGCCGCAGACGGCAATAATGGCTCTGGCAAGCGCAGCATATTGAACTGTTCTTTCTCGTGCTTGCCACTTCTCTCTTTACTTTCTCTTTGACACGCAGCACGGTGAAACATCTCAGTGTTGATTTCTGGGCCAGAGGCAAAGTACCAGATGTCATTTGAACAGTTTGCAGATAAACACCATCTTACCAGCTATCAGCTAATGACAATCTCGCATGATAGGTCAAGTGGAACCATGGTTACAGAGGGAGGAGGAGACACTTCTCTAAACTTGTCTCCTTCAATACCCCATCTCTTGCTCTCTGTCACCTGTGTTTGCTAACCGCCAGTTCATCACAAACACTTGAGAGCTTACTGGGTGTCAAAGAGGAATTTAGAGGCTAATCCAAGTTCATGTGTATCAAGGAGGAACGCAAGGAACTATTTCACTGCAAATTGCCTACTTGTATATTCAAGTCAAAAAGGTGTTGAACAGCCAAATAATGGTGCCATAAAATACTTTATGAAAATAATACATCTTATGTCCCTTTAAAGTTTATAAGTGACACGGTTGTAGACAACATGGGCTCTCCAACTCCGGTCCTGGAGGGCGGCACCCTGCATGTTTTATCTCTCTCCCTGCTCCAACACACCTGATTCAAATGAACGGTCGTTATCAGGCTTCTAACAACATTGAATCAGGCGTGTTGGAGCAGGGAGAAACATGCAGGGTGTGACCCTCCAGGACTGGAGTTGAATAGCCCTGATTACATAACAGTTTACTCATGAGTCTGCAATTGCTATTGTGGATTAAATCGGTGCTAAATGTATTGGTTTGCAGCTCCACACTGCCCTATACTGTATATTATACAGTACATTGCAGTTCTTACTCCTTCCCCCGGGGATTAAATGTAGGCTTTGGGGCACTGTAATGCAGTTTTTGGTGTGTATCTTTAAGTTAAAGGTGGAGTCAGTGAGTCTGCAGAAAGATTGTTGATATTCGAACTAAACACCTCTCCACAGGGTTGTGTATAGCAACACCAGATTATTTTTTCAGAGTGCACACTTAACAGACAACTATAGCCTGTGAGCAGATATTCTCGGAACTTGACGTGTTATTAGCTCAACGTGCGTCAACGGAGATCTTACAAAATATAATAGAAAGAGAGAGCACCATTTATGCTGGACACTTACGATATAACTGACTCACTGTTGTCTAGGGTCTGCATTAGGAAGCACTTGGCACCATGATCGGCTCACTGTAGGTCCATTTCATGCAAACACATACAAAACGTCCTCACACACACACATCCACGATAGTGACACCTGCTGCTGCTTAACGGCCATAAACCAAAGTAGAAAACAGTCGAAACACCACTGCCAGAAATATCCCCCCAATCTTCACCAAACCTGGTACATGGACAAGGCATACTAAAAACAAACATTTGAAAGGCATGCAAAGGTTTTCATATTCTGATTGAGGTCTCTTCCGATGGCGGCCGAACAAATGCTGGGGGCAAAGTTACAGTAACGAATACCTGACAGTCAATAATAACTTCACAGCTTTTATTTACAGCGAATAGTTTTAAGTAGCAAACTGCAAAGACCAGATATATTTCCGCCCGCCTATTGCTCTCGGCTCAATTTAGCTGAGATTTAAGTCTGGAAACACCTGTTGGCATTAGCGTTTTCACATCTACCCTGCTGGCAGGTCCAATCAGGGTGGGGTATTGAGATGATGTTGAAGTCAATGTGTTTCTAAATGGTGGTTGAGCTTGATGAGGCGATTTAAACAGTTGTAGCAACACCAATTGGTTAAACACAGTCCAAGAGTTTCAAAACGAACCAGAGGTCTACCAGTAGGAGGAAACGACTGTTAACACTTCCTAATAGAGCGTGGCCAGACCTTATTCACAAAGTGAACACGGTCTGGTTACACCACGATACAATCTGTCCCAAATTATAATGAATTATGTTTTTATGATTTAAACCTCTAGAGAAGCCAAGAATACATGGGCCTGTGGATCCAGATGTTCAAAAGAAACATGACTTCTGTCCAGAAATACCGTTGTGGCTGCAACTGCTGTATCCTCACGTTTGGTTTGAACCATTTATTCACATCACACATTGCTGACGAGACCCAACTAAATTAACACTAACAAGAAGGATAAGGTTCACTCATCATACCATCGTTTGCTTTCACTTTGCCTTAACACGCACATAGCCTACAGTAAAGTTGCTTAGACCCAGCGCACATGGAAGCCACAAGGCTATTTTGTTGTTTTATGCGTTTTGGCCTTTTGTCCACACGCAAACTGCATTTTTCAGTGAAAGGTCACTGACAACTGACTTTTTGCGAAATTCCTTCCAGGGTGAAGATATTTAGAAACTAAATGTTCAGTGTCAGTGTTGACATGTACTGTAGACAGGGAAAAAGAGCTTTTGGCTTGTATTGTCTGTGTATGCTGTGATCTCTTTTGTTTACACAAGGCATTGTTCCTGACAGTGCTTTATAGGGTGTTATGGCATTTCCATGTGGACAGAGATTATTTAAAAACAGTGTTTGTATGAATGGGATTGTTATGAAAGAGTGAAAATCAGCATTTGAAAAATGACCCATGAACGTGTGGACTTGGCCTGAATGTAAAACTAAATGTCAGTTGCAGCACTGATTCCACTTACAGGGCTTGGCCTCCATTACAGTAATGTTGCTTGCAGCTTTAAAGTCTCAAAGTTTTCCAACTTACAAGTTATTTCCAACACCTGCCTGGAGAAAACATTAGCCTTATTGAATAACAACACAAATAACAGCACCTATTTTAACAGAAGCCACGTAACCGATAAGAATTTATTGTCACAAGCACAATTTGTTACACAAAAATAATGGTTCACATTTACACAATTTATACAGGTCTAAAACTCAATGTACAATTAACACACTAACTAAATACCGATAGTTAAATATATACTCACATTGCACACAATGGCATCATTAAAAACTACACAAAGACATGTACTGTGTGAAAGTAACATGAGTCAACATAAAAATCACATTTACAAAAGAAAAATAAACAAAACATCAATTTGAGATTTTTAGCAAAAAGACTAATTTCAAGGTTCTCTGATAAGCCTTGCCAAAGATACATTATACAATCTATCATGTAAAAGCTCTTCCGCTATAAAGTATTATTCAGTCTCTGTTAATATTTGAAAAGATTATAAAGTAATCAAGCAGCGAGATCTGAAGGACACAGAGTACACTAGTAAATACTGCGCATTGCTTCGACGGTATGGCGATTTTTCCCTTTGTATGCAGGCTGGTGAGATTAGCGAGTAGCTTCATGAAGTGCACTTTAAGCCTTTTATCTTAGAGACTGTATGTAAGCAATGAAATATATTTTTTAAATGTTTTGTTCATTTTCTTTCCTTTATACAGTACATCGTTCTATACTGGAGTCAGGGGGGTTTCTCTTGGGCTATGGACATCACTACATAGAGTTACAATGGACACAATGGAAGCCATAGCATACAGAGAGCGCTAGTACCATACAGCGTCTCGCCTGTTTGGCAGAGTCGCTACTGTGTGCAAGTAGATCCAGAAAGGCAGGCGGGAGGCGCACGTCCTGAACGCTCGCTCGCTTTCCGGTCGGGCCTGCCTGGGTTATAAGCGCTTTGAGCGTTTGGATCTTCCTGGCTGACGGGTATACGGGTTTTATCCGACGGCCTCCAATAACACCCTTCGGGATGGCCCGCTGCTGATGAAAGAGCTTCAGGAAAAACATTCATCATGAATCATCATCATCACATCAACGTTACACATGGATGCCAGACGGGGCTCGGTAAGACGAGGGAGCTACACGCGGGACAGCGCTACAGGGAGAGAGCGGGCGTCCCACCCGGAGGTTCCATACAGTACTGCACGGGCCAGCGCCTGCGACACAGGATAAGAACAGTGCCCGGACATTCAGCCTCGACACCGTGTGTGTTTGTGTGTGTGTGTGTGCACTGGAAAGACATTCAGAAAAGAAAAGGCAAGCATGAGATCCGTGAAAGACAAAATAAAAAAGTTACAAAAAAAAAAACAAGTTTATGTTTAAAAAAAGAAATACATGTCCCTTTTTATTTTTTTTCCTCTTCTTCTTTCTCTGCTGTGTGTGGGGATGGGCCGAGAGAGAGAGAGAGAGAGAGAGAGAGAGAGAGAGAGAGGGAGAGAGAGAGAGAGAGAGGGAGAGAGAGAGAGAGAGAGAGAGAGAG
>JAODUK010037259.1:0-21415 GCA_027564635.1 Typhlichthys eigenmanni | reverse complement strand
CCCCGCTTTGCTTCCATTCACACCGTGGCCTCGCTTTCTCCTCACGTTACCTCCCACTACATGTTCCCGTTCCTCCCATCAATCGCATTTCACGTGTTCCTCCGCCGTAGAGAGATGCGGGGAGAGTGAGCCTGGCGGTAAAGACATGTGACACGCACGCGTCCTGTGTTTAGGCAGACACCTACACAAACATCCCAGGCTTACACTGTCTCCTGTGTCAGTGAGAGTTTTTCCACAATGATTCCAAAGCAGTGCCGCACTTCCTTCGCTCATATGCAATTGAGGCACATGTAAACACTAGCTGGAAAAGCATAGCACATATAGACACATGCACCAGCATTGTGTGCGTGTGCAACACACACAACATGACTGGTTTACTGAACCTGCTTGGCGCCCTCCTCCATAATTCATCCACTTAAACAGATGACCTGTGCATCTTTGGAGCAAGTGTAGAAAGGCTGTGTGCTTTGATAAATATGTAAATAACAAGGTCAAAAAGAAGCTGGGTCAGGAACTTACCCTTACTTTCTTACTTTCAATTTGCCTTTATCCTTTCACACAAATATTCATTTAAAACAGGGCTGCTTGACATATTAGCATGACAGCGTGAGACCTCTTTATCCCTTGCCTTCTTAGGAAGGAGATAGTATTCCTGTCCCTCTATAAAGCATGCTAAATACCAGAAAATAAAGGCCACAACATATTTACTTCCTAGAAACTATTTTGTGTCTCATCTTGTGTTAGTGTCTCAGTGCAATTATGGGATTTGTACAAAAGATTATCATTGAAGTGGAAAAACAGCAGTTTTTCTAGTGTAATTGTTCACTTCTTAGAAGAAATAAATAAAATATAAGGAATTTGTTTAAATTCAGATACCAATAATCCCCTCCTTTAAAAATAAATGCATTTAGCTCTATTATTATCATCAATGACACAAAGTTCCTTTGACAACATTGAACCAAAACAAATAAATGAATGGCTGCTATTGCTAAAATCACTGCAGCTATTAAAGGAGATCAAAATCCATAAACTATTGTTAATCATAACGTCTAGGCACATGGTTTGCTAGACGATGAGTATCTTCCAGATGGTCTTGAAATTACTCACTGGAAAAAAAGCATATTATTATTTAGTTGTATTAGAATTATTAAAACTAAATAAATAATGAACGAGATCCCATCTCAACAAAACCTACACAAATGCACGATATATATGAGTTAATGTACAGTAATAATAAACAACTGCTCACATATCGCCGTCACATGGCAAAGACACCGCTTGGTAGAGCGGCAATAGATTTTTCCCTTCAACGCTATATTGTATGATATACACATTCAACTCAATGATAACGGAGCAATTCCAGCTGCCGTTGCTGCCGCGCGCAAACCAGAAAATACAGGCCATCTGAAGCAGCTCTGTTTTAATAACAGGACATCAAGACGCTGCCGAAGCTCCTCGAACACCATTCATCTCCTGCCCCCAGCACCCGACACGCCGGGACGGACGGCTGATGGAGAGGAGGAGAAGTGGAAGGTGGAGAGCATGGAGGAGGGGTGGAGGGGGGAGGGAAGATCAAAGGGAGGGGAAACAGGATTAAAGAGAAGGTAAAAGGCAGAAGGCCCGGGAGCCCAGGGACACAGAGGGGGCAAAGGATCCAAGCAGGAAGCTGCTCCAGAGAAGACTGCTAGCTGGACTCATGCCAATAAGGTCCACCTCACCACCTGCAGGGGGGGGGGGGATTACATCATGTTCAGGGGTGTCTGTCAACAGGCAAACCGCTACTGCCATTAGCCTGGCCCCTCTTCTATCGCAACCTTCCTCCTTTCTTACTGTTCAACACACGTACTGGCTAGCGGTGTTGCCATGGCGACAATCAGCGGGACATCAAACTGACGCCTCACCTGTCAGTCCACGAGAACACAAGTCCCCCCCACCTCACTCAGCTCCTTGGTGCTGGGCCGTGCGTGGGCGGCTATGGCCCGAAAGAAGTCCCGCAGAGTCAGACGGAGGTGATTACGTCTGGCCCTGCGGGGACTGAAGGGGATAGGCGGAGGCCCGGGGGGATGGAGGTTCGGGGGGCCGCGAGGGCTGCCGGAGATATGAGAGAGCTGGCTTTCCGGGAGCATTCATCACCGGCAAGGTAACCGTCTCCTCTGAAAGGAGGAGGGTGAAATATGAACAGCTGCCGTGGCCTCAGAAAGACTTTTCATCGGCCCTGACTCTTTAGCAGCAAGGAACAAGTCGGAAATAAATATACTGTAATTGAAATATGCGTAATGGTCCACGTTTGCATGAGAGCAAGAAATATACTGTTAATGCTCCTCCTCCAAGCATCCATGTATTATATGCTTTTGCCCCATTATGAGCAAGCATTCAATATCAGATCAGAGTGATATGGAAGAAAGGTATTGAAGAGGCTGTGAAAAGGTAAACTGGCCGTGAAAAGGCAAAATAGCACATTAACTAAATTTGTATATGGGCACGTTGTTATTTTTATAGCGCGTGGTAGAAAATCCTAACAATTGTTTTCCTCTCCATTTGCTGTTATATTTCACACCTGATAGCAGTAAACTCCTAGCTAAATAGCTCCTCCAGCTGTTCATATTTCATTTAAGAGGGTGTTATGAGTGAATCTGTTTTTAGCTAGTGCTCTGTAGCGCACACGATCACACTAGCAGCATAGTAACATGTATTTGTGACTAATTAATTCATGATTTATTTGTTTTTGGCGTCAGCATGTACATACAGCATAGACCCAATCAGACACAAAGACTGCCGATCAACCTTTTAACAAGCGTTTTGGCTTGACGTGACCATGCAGACTGTATGCAACTGAGTGTTGGCTGAAAACACGTTATATGAGAAATACTTAATTCCCTTATAAGTGGCCGTGGAGTAGCAGGGGCACCGTGGATGTCAAGGTCTCTTCAGTCACCCATCACCCATGTGTGCTTCAGTCCACACTTCTCCATCCTTGTAGCTCGTACCGTCGCTTGGGCTGCATGCATATTTTATAAGCCGAGCTCCATGCAGGAAGACGCTGTCCTCTTGGGAACAGCGCGGGGACATTTAGGGTGACGTTGGTTTAACCAGAAGCCTATTAGCTCTCACTAAGGAACAGTGGCACTAGAGAGCATCCACCGCTACCAATGACCCTTTGTGGATGGATGCGATTCGCTTTCCCCGTTATGTTATCATTTAACTCTTTCAGTGTCAACCTTACCCTCAGTTTGCATTGCAAAGAGTCTGTGCTCTCCCATCATGAGAGAAAGAGAAAAAAAAAAGAGAAAAAAAAAAGAAAGATATCACACCGAATCACTACATTTGTCAATTGTTGATTTGGTCCCCCTGGCGGCTGTATTTACCACCCCTCCACTACACCTCTTATAGACTCCATAGTGCCGTACTGTTACAGCTAGACAGAAGCTGGGACCGCTTCCTGTGGTGCGGCGTGTTGGGAAGGGCTGCAGATTAAAAAGCCTTCCCCCTGAGGGTACTCACCGGGAAGTTCAGCACCGCCCGCCAGGGAGATTCACTACACACATTCGTTTTTATGAGCCCTTTCCTTATTCATCATAACACAGCTTCAGTTTTATTAAGTTCTCCAGTTGAGCATAGATCTCTGCCTGTGCCATCGTTTTTTTTCTCCCCTCCTACCATATCCCTGCCCTGGCTAGCTCCCATGACACTCATAATAACATATAATAACAATAACATATATACATATTTAGTGCCGACGGGACAGGGCTGCATTTCTTTTCCCGGGCTGATTTTTCTTTTGTGGTCTTGCTGTTGGCCATGTGTTGCTCCGCAGCTGTGTCTCACAATTATTTCTTCTCAGCCCCAGCTGGCCTCTAGCACTAAATGTGCTGAAGTTAAGATATCGACCCTTCCCTTATAAAGCATTAAACAATGACGGCAGATCAAATTTGATAGGCCTGCGCGTACAGCACATCTCAAGAGCGCACACGCACACACATGCACACACACACACACACACGCGCGCGCACACACAGGGTCTAGAGGTCAATTCGCATTGGAGCTCGCTGAGAAAATGCCCAGACCTATGGAAATGTATACAGCATGAATAAAATCACTGAAGGGTCTGGTGTGAGAGAGAGGCATATCTGTCTTAATAGACTTGTGATTTCCACATGTAGTTCTGCCCTCAAATGTAGCGCCTTCATTCAAAGGACCGTATAGTGTCAAACAACACTTGTGCTCCTTTTGGAAGCCAGATGTGTGCCCTTCCCCTAGGCTGCACATAGGTACTATAACAGCCACTGCAAGGAAAAGGAAAATTCCCTCTCGCCTGGCATAAGAAATCGGCATATGCCCTTGAACGCATCAGGAGGTTACCTTGGACCACTACAATTGCTGTGATGACTTTTAGCAGAGCTTCTGAACTGTGGCTACACCATATGGTTGGAACATAAAATTGATTCAATTCTTTCAGCTGCAACCACATACTGTAGAGGGAAAATACCGTACGCTCTATTTCAATGTATTGCAATCGCAAAAATTGATTATACTGATAAAACAATGATCGTCTCAAAGAGAGAGGGAGACGGCGCTCTTTGACCTGTGTAATTACTCTTTTTAGTGTGCAGAGTAATTTAAAAAGAGGTTTGGAGAATAAAGCATTCTTGCTAAGTGTGTCACTTCCTCGTATGTGAGAACTGCAAACAGAGATGTGTTTTACAGAATAATGCATCTTACTCCAAGTGCATAACATAGGAAACACTTGCCTATTACAGGTCATAATATGTCTGAAATGTCAAGTGTGGCTAAAAGCTCAGTCACAGATTTACACTTTAACACTATGATAACGTGAAATGGTTATGACACCGGTACTACGGACAGTGCTCGGGGGCAAGGGGGAAGGGGGGGGTGGGGGGTGGGGTGTGTGTGTGTGTGGGGGGGGTGAGAACATTTAGCGTCAGCGTGGTGAGGCTCCCATCTGGGTAAACACCAAGAGCCATTGAGTACAATCTGCCAGTGCCGTCCTTGTGGCATTGTACATATACCATACTACATTGGCTACACACGCATTGTGAATATTTCATGAGTGGAGTTTGACTGTTATGTATTAAAAAATGGGATTCAAATCGCATCTGTTTACGCTCCTTTGATATATTGAGCTAGTGAGCCACGATAACCCAATTCCAGGCTTTTATGCCGCATGAAATATCCCAAGCATGGAGTATCAGGTAACTGGCAGCTGTGGGCCTTCAGGAGAACGAAAAGATGCAAAGGATTATGGTCTACCATTCATGAATTATTCATTTGCTGCCCGTAGTGATTCTATGCCCAAAAAGAAGACTACACACACATACATTGTTCGGGCACGGTCCAGATCCTAATGACAATAGCCAAAATGGGCATCTGAATACCACACTGTTATATTCCGACATTCCGAATCTCACCATACGAAGCAGCGGCTGTCGACTACTCTGTGCTTAAGAGAGAGATCCAAATTATTTCCTCTGAAACGCCAGACCATTTTTGACATATGGCAGACATATTTCATCCAGATATCCACAGAACGTGCACAGATAACTTGTGAAGGTTCAAATGCATGCGATCCCACACATATGCACATGAACATATGCAAACACATGCACAGACCTGTTTCCCGCTGTGTGCTAAATTAACTATCAACAGACGGGGAGAAAAAGTTGCCATTGTTGCTCCCTTCTGTGATTTTACATTTGGCCAAATGACAAGCAGAACCCACAATATTTTCTGTGCACCCAAGGAATTATTCTTTGGTTCTATTTGAAACAATGGGCTGTTTCGCCAAGAGCTCTTAGAAAATGTGCTTTTACCATGAAAGCGTGGGCTTGAAGGTTGCTGATTCGAATCAAAAAGTGCTGCAGTCAATGCCCTGGGTATGCATAGCAGATATTTCCAACTCATTGCATTGTATTACATATATGGGCTCCTGAATTCAATACATAAGAATGAGGCACCACTGTTGCCATATTGCTATTTACTTCATAGGAAGCAGAGCAATAAAAGCGTAGGTCCATTTATATTGTTAATGTTCAATCCCCCAACTTACTTACAGTACACATTTGGTATAGTGCGCCTGAGCTATGACATCAACCTTCTGCCACCACTAACATTTATTCAAGTTGACATTTAACAAAGAAACTACACATGGTGGCACGTGACACTATTTCACCAACGTGATTACCAGTAATGGAAGAGAATATCAGAACTAAACAAGAACAGCAAACAACAACAAAACGCAACAGGAATCAAGGACGTGTGTGCGCTTGCCCTAAACAACACTTCGCCAAGCATCCGTAAGAGGTTGTGTGAGTTTATGTGAGCCAGAGTTTGTGTGTTGGCCTGATGGGGAGGTCATAAGGATAGATGGGAAATGGAACCTGGTGTATGAATAATAAAAAAGAGACGCTTGTGCCAGGCCTACCGCATTCAAGTCTAATAAAATGCTTCCATTAGCACAGCCAGTCAGGTGTAACATGACCACGGAGGCTGGATATAAGCGGAGGGGATGTGCTGGGGCCTTGTTATGGCGAGAGCAAATCACAGTCCACCGTACCAAACATTATTCTGTGTGATGGCTCCATAGGCCCTTTATATCAGTGTGTGAGTGTGTGTGTGTGCGTGCCTCTGAGCATGTGAGTGTCACACGTGTGTGTGTGTGTGTGTGTGTGTGTGTGTGTGTGTGTGTGCGTGTGTGTGTGTGTGTTACAGAAAGAGCTGTCTATGTGGGTTTGAGTGTAAAGCCAAGCCTGTGTGCACGGATGCTACAGTATCTCATTACAGGGCGTTACGTAACATTGCCGTCACTTAATGGAGACTGTACTGTCATTTGTACTTCACATATTTTACACACCTGTTGGTGTTTATTCATTCTCAGCTGGGCTGGGAGGGTGAAACCGAAGCGAAATGAGTCCTTTCCAGTTTCCCACGATCGGCTCATAAACACTGATTGCATTTGTAGAGGTGGTAAAGATCCTATAATTAAAAACTATAATTCACTACAGGTCATTAGTATTGGTGCTAATTAAGATGAGCTGACAGGGACAGAGGTGTGTGCACGTGCATGTGCACGTGCGTGTGCGTGTGCATGTGCGTGTCCTATAAGGTCGTGGGCATGGCTCACACAATGAGGAGGCCGTGTAGGAGTCACTTAGCTGATTTGTATCTGGGAGAAGGTGAAGACTGCACAAGGAATGGGGACGAGGCCGCGTAATTATGTCTCAGGTTTGTCTGGGTGCGCAGCCGCTCTAGAGAGAGCGCCTTAGCAACGTGCTGTAACACGCTGGAAACGTCAAGACTGGGAAATGTAGTTATTAGTTACACGAGAAGGGAAAACTGTCCAAACTCAACTCTTAACTGTGTATCACCCATCACCTTACAAAAACAGCCTGCAATATTTGCGACTGCACTTTGTCACTGAGAAGAAGAAAGAAAAAGAAAAAAATATTCCACTGGATGTGCAATTTTGTAAGTGCGTCCAGGGGATCAAAGTGCTACCAACTAGTTCTCATGGTTGCCAGTCACAAGTTCAGTGGAAGTGCACCCTCAGCATAACAGTCATGGTGAAGCAAGTACAGAGCTCCACAGACAAGCCTGCTTTACCTTCCAACAGATATGCAGAAGTGTACGTAGTATAAAAAAGGGACAGAAAGAGAAATGGGTTTCGCGGCTAAATTAATCTATTCCGTGGTGCTGGTGTAGGATTTTCCTCTTTGTTTAGCACCCCCCCTCCCACCCGTGCCTTTGAAACACCAAATACAAAGCTCTTCTGTACAGTTGGCAGGCTCGCTGCAGACTGTCTAAACCCCTTTTCCTCTCTCAAATCTCTTTGATGACTTTTGGGTCTTCAGCCTGGCTGGCAGGATGATAATAACTATCACACAGTAAGCAAGATCAAAATGCACGATTCAAAGAGCGCTGCTGCGTTTAGCTTTCAGGGTGCTGCCACGCAGGAGTATTTATGAACGGCACCTTGGTGAACGTCGAGTGCTCTCTATAGCAGCGCGCACCTTGCCGACGCCACTTTTACATTTCACAGGGAGATTGAGCTTCCGCGCGAACGGAGGCTGTTTAAGCTCAATGGACAAGCGCCGAGCTTCGAGTCCTCTGTGTAGCGGGTAGTCGGAACAACACCGCAGCAGGTGCGTCGCAACTTCTTCAAAATAGAATACAAGAAGGCCAACAAGCCAATGCACGTTTTTCACTCCATCCAGATTGTAACGGGTGCCTCGACAGTGCAATACATCTCTTGTAGTGTGAAAAAGAGAAACCATGCTCAATTCATAGCTATCAACAGAATGTATGGAGGCGCTTTCTGTCCATCCTGCACACTTGAGGGAGTATCACTTATGCAAAAGCCTTAGGCAATAAATATGCAAATGCATATGTACAGTACAATATAAGCTAGTTCACCAGTCGATGGAATGGATGCTGAGAAAAACCCGATAAATGAGCAGCAGCGTATGAAAAAATGACTTCCGCCTAAACCATCTCGTATATTACACAAATTATTCCCCATTTGGTACACTTATATTAATAAATAAAACAATACTAAGCACATGGAAAATGGACGTTGGGCTTGTTTATACAGCTCACATTACCATAACAATTTCTGCGGCTTGTGCTGATGTCGCCCATTATTATGCTGCAGAGATGTGACAGGGAATGCATTCATTTGATAATACAACTCCCTGCTGGCTCCCTATGGTTTGAGACAGATAAACGAAGGACTGGGGAAGCAAGTGATTAAAGACGGAAAGAGCAGCTATTAGAGATAGCTCTAACTCCAATAATGAGCACACTATCAACCCTGCTTTCGCTATACTTCAAACCCAACGCAAACCACAGCCCCGATAAAAGTTAAACCTATAAACCTATTATACAAAATAATAATCACTTTCTGGCAGGCCGCTTCATATTCTTTTCACTGTTGTGTTTTCCCTCCTACCAATTATCACAGATAGCCCGCAGAAAGTGAAGCGTAGCCCATGGGGGGTTAAGAAGTATACACACAGAGTTCACACATCCTGTGACCTCATACAAACGTGGCATCAGCTGAAGAAAGGGTCACAATGTAATTAAATACAGTATCACAAATAGGGTCTCACTAAAGTAGAGGGGAAAACTGGGATGAAACTTCTAAAGCATGCTTCATCAGCATATAGCGAGGTGACTCCAGCCACATACAGGACAGACTGGGAGTTTGTGCTGAACACTGTATTTCCTAGGCTAACAGGAAGATCGCTAGTGTGTGTCAGCCTTTGCGTTTGTGTAGGACAGTGTCCGTCTTCACTCCCCTTCTGTCAAATTGGCCTGTGAACCGGTTGGAAATGGCTCTTTTATTGCACACCTTGCCATCACTTCCTCTCTCATCATGGCGGGGGACATTTTTTATCTGGAAGATGACGTTTCCATTAAGGGCTGCCAACCTCTTATGGCTGCTCTGTGAGTTGTGGTGCAGGGAGAGGGAATTGTTAACCAACACAACAACAACAACAACAACAATAAGGACCGGAGCAAACTGGAGCACACGGATGTGACGCATATGAGCCTCTATTCTGGCAAGGCACTTCATCAGGCGACTGTTCACCCAGAACATGGAAGCGCGGTCTCTCCGTCGCACGTGCGCACGCACGCACCCACACACACACAGAGACTTTGATGCAGCCACTTTATATAGGTCTGTGGGTCTTTAGGCCTATGTAGACACACAACACTATAGAGACAACATAACACAGTGGTCTCATCAGCTAACTGTCATCAGAGGTAGGCCTGCATTCTGTCCAACACTCTCCACAGGCAGCAGAATGGCTCCATGTTATCTCTAACTTCTTTACCTGAACAAGTCACATTAGCATACGTTCTGAGGTTGAGTCACTGACTGTACTGCATACAAGATGGGCTCTATACAATGTCGTAAGCATTAATAGCAGCAAACAACTGTTCTATCTAAAGATATAGTGAAGTAATTTGTCCTGAACACAGCATGACATCACACACAACGTACACATCCTCTGTGTGCGTTGAAATCCCAGCTCCTCTGTGCTGTTGGTTGCTACTCAGTGTGAGTAGTGAGCGTGGCACGCAGAAAATTTGGTTTGGTCTGAGATGCTGGTGCACTTAAGGTGACATACACAGTATAGCTGTTTTTACAAGACATGGATTAAGCCTAGTCCAAGACTAAAGCAAAAATTCAAGATCTCCATTGAAAATGTTCTTAGTCTAGGGCCAGGCTTTATCCATGTCTGTGAGACCGGCATCTAGTGTCAGAAGAGTCATGTAGAGCCACATCAGAAAACAGAGTTTTTAAGCCGGGCCATGTAATATTTTGTGATTGCCTTAATATCATTTTGTTCTTGTTCATTGGATTTGCAATCACTTTTTCGCTTCCTCTTTTGCTGGATTTTAAAGCAAAGCATCTGTTGGCCATTAAAGGTATTGCATCCTATAAGCGTGTCCGCGCTGAGTCGCCACACATACCTGGTGGTTGCCGCTTAGACTGGCTACTAGGACAGCAGCTCACACAGTGTAAAAGTGACTGCTTGGTCCCTAACCCGTTGAAGGTATGTGTTGACCAGACGCGTCGGCGTTCGTTGTTGCTGCTAATGAGGACATGGCTGTAAGCTGCCGTTGTGTGGGCAGACGTGGCAGTCCCACTCGGGGACTTTTAATTAGATATGGTTCATCAAACGTCAGCCCACATCGGCCTTGACCTCAGCCACGGTCTAGACCTCACCACACAGAACAACTCTCTGTTGGCTTCTCTAAAGATCGCATAATGCAAAGTATAGATCCAGTTAGCGCTACCGGAATCCTTTTGTGCGAATCGATTGTCAAGAGAAATTATTTTACTAGTACTACACAGAACAGCCAACGATGACTTGATTGAGTTAGTGCTACAGCTAACTGAATCAAGAAAAACCTGAATCTGTAACATTCCGCACTGAGTCATTTCTCTTTTCTGGCTCTCAGAGAAATAAGGATTATTTCAACTTTTTTCATAAACCGCTTTTTGTTATGATTTAGATTCTAGCCACTGCCCTTGCCTACCTTCTCTTCTCCATGTGACTGGGTAAAATGGCCTTTTCCCTCTATCATGATCTTGTCAGACCCAACTCCTTGACCTATGTGCGTTGCTGTAAATGTCAGCCTTCTTTATGTGGCCTGTGATGAGTTTATTGAACAATTCCAGATCGCTGACACGTGCCCAGACACAGGCATGAACACGCATACATACACACACACACACACGCACATGCACATGTTCCAACACATACAGTTATTGCTAGCAATAATTCTGATTTCTCATCTGGAAAATCAAGGTTTGCAGTATGGAATGTGTATAGGAGACAAACACAAATATGTCAAGATTTCATGGGCCACAGAATGTCTCCATCCAAGGTCTTACAGACATTGTAGACTTTAGATGACAACCTCTCATCTGTTAATCTACTCCATTGGTCCATTGGTCTATAAATTGATCTCTTCCAACCTATATTTAGCTGGACATAAGGCCATTCAGGCTTTGCTACAGTAGCGGTATTGCTTGCTTCCCTTTACACATCGGTCATTTCTCTCCATTGAGAAGTGCTCGTCAGCGGGTTACAGAACCATTGCTCAATCAGCGTCCAGGTGTGTAGTTCAGTGGGCACTGCCAGCAATACAGTCCCTGTGTGCTGAGAAGTGTACCCAGGTGTGTCTTGGTCTGATTGGTTGAAATTGGTCCAATCACCTGCTAACAATCTCAGTGACCTCTAGACCAAACAACTTTGAATGGAGAGCTTTTGTGACTGGGTCCGCAGAGTGGAACAAATGGTGGCGCTCGCCAAATAAGGCTAGTTTTAGAAGGCTAATAATTGGCATGTTGCAACGTAGGAAGCCATGTTGAATGTGGGAAGTCATGATTCACATCCGAGTGACTGATTGAGTCCGCACCGTAGACGCAAATAGGCCAACCACCATGTCATAGAAGCTCTTCTTCGTGGCACGCATAGAGCACTGATCAGATTTCCGGCTGGTCCTGAGTCAGCACTCTCCTGGTACGGTACCATACAACAGAACAGAGCGGAGAGCACTAACTGCCACAGTGACGAATGGGCCACATTAGACCTGTCTGGATTCCTGTGGCCGCGTTGGCTAGCTGGCACCTCCGCCTGGCAGATCACAGGGATAAGAGCAGCAGATGAGAGGTATCAGGTGGCCCTGCTTTCCCTTTAGAAGCCCTGATGTAGCCCAAACTCACTGCCGCTGTGCCGTTTGAAATGGATATAGTGAACAAGAAACATGGCCTGTTATTCTGGACGTGTACAGCTCAGAGAAACAGCAAGGCAACGTGGACGTGTGTGGATAGGGAGGCATTGTGCGTCACAAGGTGCTTTTGCAATTAACTCTCATGTCAGCAATTAATGGGTGTCTATATAATTCTATTCTAATTCTATAAAAACTTGAATATATTTATCAAAGCATAGCCTAGGAGAAACACATTGCAGTACAGCCTGCAATGTGGAATGTTTGTGAAGAAGCGAAAAGATATCGACTGATATGCACAGGGCTGCACAAACAAGACAAAGAAGAAGGTCAACACCCCAAAGTCAACCCGAGGCTGATAACTCAGTCATGCGTGGAAAGGAAGCTCCTGTCCTGGGCCAATGCCTGTCCACTGAAATGCCTGTCCACTGTAAACACAAAGCATCAGTGTCACTTTACCCTCACATCTTCTTTTCCCAGTGGTTCCCAGCACTGGGCTTTCCAATGCGGCGGGCACACAGGTACATGAAACATGCATAAACCCTCCAACTAGTATCGAGAGAGCGTGGGGGTCGTAGGCTTCCAACAGATGGTCCGAGAGGCTGGGGTTGCCAAGCTGGACCTGACAACCAGTACTGCTCCCTGGACAGATACTGCAATAGACACACTGTACTGTAGGCATAAGGGTTGAACACGACAACATGCTCGTTTCTGTGCCAGTACTTTGTGTTGCGTGTGTGCATGCGTGTATGGACGTGTGGGAGTGCACGCATATATTAATAAGTAGCAGTGTTAAGTATAGCCCAGAAAGTTGAATGTCCAGCATGCCTCTTTTCCGATTGGATTTCGTCGACTTGCGCGTACTCTGGTGGGCGTTTTTGCACATGCCAACGCACTGTGTGAACTCTGGGAAATGTGGAGGATGGCGGTAATGTCACACTCTGGCTATTTCTCATATACGAGAGGGAAAGGACTGACTGTGTGTGTGTGTACTGTATGTGTGTGCATGTCCATAAGGTATCTTTTCTGTTAAACCCTGTCCCAGCCCAATATCATCTCAACACCTCCTCCCTTATGGCCACGCCGTCATTTCCTCTAATGAAACGTTTGGGTCTTCACACAAGCCCTTATCTCTCCATGTAAGCCCCCTCCCCCTTCCCTTCCCCGCCTCCCTCTCTCTAACCTCCCCCCCCCCCACACACACACTTCCGTCATTGTCTTTGGTGTTTTTATCAGTCATCTTGTTGCGGTGAAAGGTAATAAAAGTCTGTGGCGTCCAGGGAGCCTCGCTCTGCGGCAGAGCTTTGTTCCCATCCTCTCTCCCGCGCGCCTCGCGCACAATTTTTGTTTGCGGCAGCGAACCTTATCAGGGAGTGAGATGGGCGGGAGATAAACAGCTCTGCGGCGACTTTGTGGTGAAATAATACGACAGGCTGATAAGGCACCGTGGGTGACTGGTTCCACCCCAGCCCTCCCCATACCTCTTTTCCCTGGGTGGGCTTGTAGCCGTGGTGCGACTGACAGACATCGGTGTGTGCGCGCTGTGCAGTCCTCCTGCTGTACCTTTGATACAAAGCTGTCCCCCGCCATACCCACACTCATGCAGTCACACTGGGGAACCCTCACGTTTAGTCTACTCATTTGAATGTGTCAAACACAGTGCTTGTTCTGAGGCTGCCCGAATGTTCACCTGCGCTGTACAACCCCCCCCCCACCCCATCCTGTGTGGTACAGTACAATTAAACCTTCACAATGTATAGTTGTATGGGGGAGATGTACTGAGAGGCTGCAGAGGCCATAAAATGTCTGCAGTGAGGTAAGACTCAGACTCCTGGACAAACCTCCCGGTTGCATGTCTTCGCCATTGATGGCTTCCTCTCTTGTGGAGTAATACGCCATTACTCTGTCTGTAATCTACAGCGCCTATTAACATTTCATGAAGTGGCAATGATTATTATAAGTACTTCCAGTTTGGAAATACCATAATAATGGCGATGGTGAGCAAGGTTTGTGCAGGAAAATAGAGTTTACAGAGTGGATGTTTATGGATTATAAAACAAACACATACAGACTGCCTGACTGGTTGGACATCGATCGGGCGGTCCGTTATTGACTAAAAAGGGGCGGTAGCGACACTGACGCTCAATAGCAGTTGTATTTTCATATAAATAACGGCGGCTTTCCGGCCTGTAATTGCCTCAGAAATTACTATATGCTTGAGAGAGTGGGCATAGAGGGACAATGTATTGATTCCAAATTTACCTTTGCAAGATTTTCCAGATTTGCTATGTTGCTAAACTATCCTTTCAGTAGCTGTATCGCACAGCTCAAATTAATAAAAGTCATGTTATATTCAGTCTTAAGTCCATGAGCCTGATCTGTAATGCTGACTGAAACCTGACGTAATATTAACTTCCGGTTAGATTGACCAGAGGCGAGGAATTCCCACAACAATCTCCCCGGCATTTCTTAATAGCTGCTTGTCAAACACAAGGCCATTACGCACGGTGTGCCGGTGAATTAGAAGCAAAAGGAGAAGCGGCTAGTTCAAGCGTACCTGATTTATTAGGGCAAGTGAAGGGAGGAGGCAGAGAGGAGCAGAAAATACATTTGGCCTCACGTGCGCTTTTAATTACGGCTTTCAAGGTGTTTGCCTCGCCCTTCTGGGAGAAGACAAGCACGCCATCAGTCTTCGCCAGCGCTTACAAATGCCACGGAATGAAGCGGATCGTTTTAGACCCTGTGTAATGCGGCCACATTTACAGCGGCGCGCACAAACCTCACTTGGGTCTAACTGCAACATGTAAGGATGTGCTGCGGTCGTCCCGGTTACAGCCAGCAGGATGAAGCCAGGGGATCCGGGAGCACACGGAGGTCTGGGGTGAGTATCGTGAGGGAGGGGAGGGGGCGCTGGGCGGAAGGCAAAGGGCTGATGTTGTGACCTACTGGGCATGTTCCAGGTGCACCGAACACGTTGATTGTCCACGTGACAAGGCTTGTTTGACCCCAGCACGGCAACGCTGGTGCCCTCAGGGCGGACACACACACACACACACACACACACACATACACACACTTGCATGCATGTAAACATACGTGTGTTCACACACACACACTTCCACTTACATGCATATAAACATACGTGTTTTCACACATACACACATGCATGTAAACATGTGTGCTCTCACACACACACACACACGCACACACGCATACACACACACTTATGTATATACATACTTGTAAACATATGTGTGCTTTGCTCACACATACACACACACACACACACGCATAAATAATTATACATATATGTCAACACACACCCACAAGCAGGTAAACTAATATCCCTGTAACATTATTCACACGCAAATGTGCATACAAGAACAGACGAGCACATGCACGCACATCCACATTTACCCCCCCCCACCACCCGCACGCACGCACGCACGCACGCACGCACGCACGCACACAAAGCCTTCTCTTTTGATCATGCTGTTGAATAAGCTTTCTAAGGCTAGCGGCTCAAAGGGCTTTTGCTGCGATGTAACCCTCTTACTGCAGAGAGGCAAGACACAGGGCCAGGCTGTGTGCTCTAAGCGCAACGCTGATGAAAGGGGCCTATGAGAAAGGAGCGCCTCTCATTTAGCATTTAGCCGCAAAGACGCGGGGGTTTGCACATCGCACCCAGGTAGTATTGACCGGAGAGAGCGTCGCAGGATCCATTATTCATGAACGGGGACGCGGGGAGGAAGAGTGCTTCTGCTGACGGTGCGGTTGCGTTCCCACGAGCCCCAGTCATTCCAAGAGCGGATCCTGTTTCAGAGCTCACAGCTCCACGCTCAGATTGATTGTGATTGTGCCGATTTCCATACCTTCATGCGATATGCCTCTTCCCTGTAGCTTCCTGATGCTCATTTGGAGCTAATGCTTCATGAGCCACTGCGGTTTTTGCGGGGGAAGAGGGCACTGTTGGTACAATAGAGTATCATTTTCCCCATTCCTGGCAAATATGAATGGAATGGGAAAAATGGACACTCGTCAAGGAATTAGGGGTACTAGACCAACAACCACATGGTCCAAACCCCCTCTCTGGAGTGCTAAATGTTCACTTACCAGCATGTAATTAAACACAGCATGCCTATATGTGTAGTGTGTTTGCAACAGCTTTCTACGGAAGCCCACAAGGAGATGAGAGCAGCGCAGCAGTAAAAAAAAGGTAATTAAGTTGACCAGAACAAGGCATGGTGTCTGCTTAATATTTAATGCAGCCCCCCCAAACAACACTCTGTGGAAGGCAACAACAACAGGGCCCCAACAACAATTATGGAATAATTAGCTGAGAAGAACCCTGGAAGATTTGTCTTTGCCAGAGATATGTGTAAGTAATTGTGTAAGTAATTTCAGACTTGGCCAGGACTAAATTGCCTTTGCTCCCTGACCCGGACAAACAGCTGTGCAGGCAGACTTGGCATTTCAACTGTGTGTGTGTGTGTGTGTGTGTCTGTGTCTGTGTGTGTTTGTGTGTGTGCGTGCGTCCATGCGTGCGTGTGTGTATGTTTGTGTGTGTGTGTGTTCGTGTGGGCGTTTGTGTGTGTGTGTGTGTGTGTGTCTGTATCTGTGTTTATATATAGTTCATGTTTGTGAGAGTTTAATAACTTAATCGGGAAATGCAATATCCTCCAGTGATAATTATCTTGAGACCCATGGTCTGATTACAAATATAATTGTAGTAATGAGGGTGGTCGTTTTTTTTTTCTCTCTCATTTCAACACAGGCTTGAAAATGAAAACTTTTTATGTATTTTCATAGTGACATCCTGAAACCAAATCAAATTGTTTAGGAGAACAACAAAATGTACTAAAGCGATATTAGCATAGCGGATCGATGATCACTGTACATGTCAGTGTTTGACCTTTTGATTTGACCGGGATTAGCAGAAACGTGCAAGAGCAAGAATTCCAGTGATTCAATCTAAATGGCGATCGTATCACCCTTCACACTCTACCACATTGTACAACCATATCTCAACAGTCTCATCTGTAAAAATATAACAAGACTATAACATTATTTTACACTCTAAAAGTGAATACTAAACTAATAAAGATAATGTCCTTTTACTTTCTATAAGTATGCACATTCTTGTACTTCCTCTCACTGTTAACAGAGTGAGACAGAGCAGCGACTATTTTTATCCCATCCTAAGGCCTGGGGCAGCTATGTCAAAAGTCAATAAATGTGGTGACTCCATGCACCTCTTTCTAGCACCCTTAACTAAAATAATAAGAATAAATCATTAAAAAAAAGAACCTAAGGCCTAATACTGTATACAAACTCACTGTAACACAATTTATGAGCTTCTCAGCAGCCTGTACAAGTACACTCTCGACATCACAGAATCCAGTACAAATGAAATTCACCCAGTGGACTAACAGTTGAATAACAAATGGGATGCCAGTGCCAGCCTTGTGGCCCAGACAAACTGAACATGCTCGACAGGATACTGTCGACAACGAAATCAAATTTACTCCATGTTAGCCATGGCTATATTACGCTCCGTGAGGTAGATCCATAATTTATTGACGTGCTACTTTGAAGATGATAAGGTACTGACTGTGATTTGTTACGCTAATAAAAGGGAAGACATGTCTTTTCCCTGCCATCGTAACACACATAGAGTCACACTATATTTATTGCACTCATACAGTATTGTATGTACGCACACAATCACCCCCCCTCTCTCTTTTTCATGGACCACTTGGCTTTGCAGTGGCAAAGATCTTGAACAAATTGAAAAAATGATTGGAATTGATGAGTTATAGCGATTGCAGCGCGCTCCCTTCTCAATATGGAGATGATGAGATCTGATTCTTTGAGGTCAGGTATATTAGCCACGTTGAGTGTCGGCCTCATTTGCCGCCGAGCGAGATGAGTGGTCATCAATTCTCAACTACAGTACAAGCATTTCCCTGGATAACTGCTGACACAAAATCAATGCAATAGGTATTAATATGTTGAGCTGCGTGGGTATTGCACTATTGCCACGGTAAATAGCAACTGATGTACTGCATGCTATAAACACTATACATCAATTAGTAGAGTAGACAATAGGAATGTATTTTGTTAAAGGCATAGTCCTTGATTTGGGGAGGGTGGCTCCCCAAACAACCTTGGGCCAGCTGTAAAGGCTAGAGTAGAAAACAGTGTGAGGCTATGTTGCTAGGGATTTGTACTAGCTGTGCAGTGATCTGATGCAAGATGTGCTCTCAGAGTTTCAAACTCAGTTTATGCAACGTTGGTTTCCACCGTGAGGCTACTCCACACACACACACACACATTGGATAGTGTACTCTCCAATGATAGCGTTCCTTTCTGCCTTCCCAATGCTCGTCTGCGCGTGTGAACCAATGCGAAGGGACTAAATGAGGTCAATGAAGCTAACAATCCTTCCCGCATTCTCCTCCCCTGAGTGTCTTCCCTTTGCTGCTGTCTGGTCCTCATAGTCAGCTATTATTTTGCCATTACGCTACCATTAGTGTAGATTTGCCGCACACATAAATGTAAACTACCCAACATAGTGTCTACCAGACAACAGCTCTGATCGCATTTGCGCTCACTAAAAGGAGGCAAAATGAGGGAAAATGGCATCTGGCTCTTGAATCTCACCGTGTCAGAGCAAGCTGGAGTGAGAAATCTCATTAACTAGGCTAAGATAGTACTTGTGATTGTATCAAGATGTATTAACTACAACAACTGTTATTTCTCTTTTATTCCAGTTATATTAGCGTCAGGGACAAACAGGGGGATTGTCTGGAAATATGCTTGTGCTACAATATTGGCATTTGTAATCTTAAAACACATACATAGTTTGATATCTCTACATCTATCACACAATATTTATGTTAAACGTCACACATGGGTGTTTAATATATGACATCCAAAATAATGTACTGTGGATTGACGTGAAGAAAAAAGGGGAAAAGCAAACACACGTGTATGCCTGATGTTTTACTTTGCAGATTAACATACTATGCTCTCTCTCTCACAGACCCTTTGTGTATTAAGAAAAGTTGCAAATAGACTAAGTTCAGTGTTTGTCTTGCTTATTCATTCTGAAAGTGTGACAGTGCATTGGTGTCTGAAACATTCCTCCCACCAATGCCCATAAAACACCAATGCATTTTCATCAAATCCAACAGAGATTTGATAAAGCAATTTGGAATATGTCAGAAATCATAAATGACAAGCTCTGTTGCCTTTTGACAGAGCGTTCATCATTTGCGCATAACACCAACATGGCACAACAACACGATTGCGGGCCCAGATTGGAATCGTTGCCATAGCAACAACTGATAAAGTGATCAGGGGAACATGGTGGGTTTCCAAACTGTCAGGAAAAAAAAAAAAAACAGTTCACACGCAACAACATGCACTGCAAAAGATTTTCTGAAATATACCTGGAGTCTCTAAACAAGCAAAAACACTTGTCAACACCTGGCCCAATAGTATGTTTAATGCTGTTATAGAATGCACTCTGTGTTTATCATCTCTGCTGTATCCAACTGGCTGCAGAAAATATAACAACACCATTTTCCCACAGGGAGGTATAACGTCTGCTTATATTATCTATTAAATACACTTTGAAATCATATTCCTATTTAATTATGATGCTGTCTTTACCCATACGTGATACGAAATCCTATTGACAAACTATCGTGTCTTGACCAGCTAACCGAAGCAAGGCGGCATTAAATAAGTGATCCTCACGGGACTTGCGTGCAAAAGTGCTCCAGCCCCAGTAGCAGAGGGCATAGGAGGTAATTACCGGGGCTTAACAGGTCTGAGCCAAGTGGATCTGAACGCGATCCTTTCCTTGGGCGTGTGTTTTAATAGGAGCGTGGGGGATTGCGTGACACAGGCCCTCCCTCGAGGCCACAACAGCTCTCTCTCAGGCAGCTCTCGCACCTGCAGCGTCAAGATAGACTGCGCAGGTGTCAACTAATGAAGCACGCTATTGTGCATACAGAGACCGGGCACGCCGCAGCGGACTGTGCTGAAAAATACATTAAAGCAAATTAAAAAAGGAAGAAAACAGAGCGTCTCGGACTCTGCAGCATACAGCATATGCCTCCCCTCTCAGGTCATTTTTACATGAATAATAAGGTGGGAAGAAGAACTTCAAGCTACAATTAAAGGTGTATTCCATCACAAGCACAAGTCCTCCTCTGGAAGCCGGCTAAAGCAGGACCAAAGGGAACCACACTCCACCAGACAAGTCATTATTTCTCCAGCATTCTCCCCACTCTATGGAATACATTAACTTTACAGTCTGGCGGTCTAAGCCACACTCCCTTCCCTCGCTTGTTTCTTTATAAAGGGATGCTTGCAATTAGAAGACAGGGAGAGACGAAGGTGCTCCGAATAGTTTCCAACCCCCACGCAGAGATTGAGCGCCAGCCGAAAACAACCTCAGCCGGGCCCCTGGGGGCCCCCGGCAGTGTGTGAGGGAGAGGAGAGACTCTGATAGTGGCTGTCACTGCTGCTCATTGACTACACAAGACAGCAGAAAACAACTGCGAAGGCTTCCATCTCACCAAGTAAAAGGTCTGCAAAAAAAATAAAAGAAAAAGAAGAAGGAAAAAAAAAAAGGTGCAGATGGGTTTCCAATAGCGTTGGAGGAGGAGTTGGCAGGGGGGGGGGAAAACACTGACACTTCCATCCTTCTTTGAGACACCCAAAATACATTGACGTTACTGGAGCCGGACAGTATCACCTCTCAGTAAATATCCTGTGCTGAGAAGCGGTATGAAATGCAGGTATCACGTAGTGCAATACATACCACAGTGCATGTTTGACTGGTGCAGAACGCCCGCAGGATTGGTTAGATTTCTTCTTGCTTGTATGGCTTACTTTATAGTCCGACTAGGGACCATTACATCCATAATTACCTGCTTTGCATAATGTCATTGTGAACATTTTCCCCCGGATTTAACTTTTCGCTACATGATAATTAATTCTACGAAGATGTTCAGCCCCGGCTTGATACCATGTAGAGCCATGTCACATGCATTTGGGACACTTGTTCACACCGTCTCATGAATATGCCTCACCTAAGCAAAAGTTGAATCACCAAATCATTGAAACAATGGGGGCGGGG